>JAQFYP010000031.1:0-60774 GCA_034694865.1 Bilobella braunerae
GCCTTAAGGCTCATGGCCCTTCAAGATAATTCTATTCCTTTAACTTTTTCTGTTAAATCGCTAATTAACGGCAATAAACACGACGGAGCGTAGTTACTGCAGTGTTTTCTTATCAGGAGTTTTATTCAGGACTTTTGGAGTTGCTAGTAAGTAACATTTAAATTGTTGTTTAGGTGGACATTCTACGACACACTCGACTCGCTTCATTTGGTTAATACCAAAATCATAAATACGATTTCAAAATATTGGAATAATATATTTTTCATGCAATTTCACTCGGATATTTTTGCTTTTTGATTCATAAATTCAAATAAGAGGAAGTCAATTTTCAATTTAAAAAATTTTGTTCTGTACTTGATCAACGCTTTATTCTACTTTTTGAAATGCTTGATTACCATATTTAAATACTCCATTTTCTTCTCCGCCAACACTTTGAGCCTATTTTCTGGAAGAGGGAAGTGCTCGTACTGAAAACAATTAATCGCTTTTTGTAGGTAAATTTTCGCTAATTTGACAGATTCTGGATTTGCCCTCAAAATTTTGAAGTCATCTTCCCCCTCCCCTCCAGCCAGGGCCAAAATCGCTGATTGCATTTCGTAGTAGACCACGGCAGCGTAGAGGTGGAGGTAGCCGAGACCAGGGTCAATGACCTTCACGACCCCCAGCAACTGATTGCAGATCTTGATTTTCTCATCCAGAACGATTTTGTCGTTCCGCGTGAGGTCGTCCTTGCCGAATAATTGAATCAGCGAATGATTCACAATGAATTTGAGGTAGTAGTTCGGGTGCACCAATTCCTCCATAGCACGGAGCATTTCCCGGTACGAATCCACTATCGGCTTGAGCCGAGAAACCATTTCGGCTAAGCGCTTATCGACTTTGGCCACTTGCCAACTCTCAATCGTTTTGCAGCACTGTTGACACTGCCACTGCATCGACTCGCCCTCCTTCGGAGCGGTTTCGCTCTTCTTCGGAAGCTCGACGCTGGATTCAGCTTTTGCAGATTCGGATGTGCTCGGTATCGGCTCGGTATTCGGCGCATGCGCAGTATTCGACATGATTACGGCTTTTACGCCAATATCGCCGCATTTCGGCATTGGTACAGAAAATGACGAACAATCGCTGACAGGGCAGCGTATCGTACTGAAATTCGACCCTAGCTCGGTTGGATCCATGCATCGTGCGCATGCGCAAAGGAAATATTTCCGCTTTTTCAAATCCTCGCGCCGCTTCTCCGTATTCCAGAGTAGGTTCGTATAGCTTGTGCTGATGTGCTGACCGGCCTCGATCCTTGACAGTGTTCGAACATAAAGGTCAATCGAGGTCAATGACCCTATTTTTGGCATAAAGTAAACCCGGCAATTTGGGAAACAGCTATGTTCCACCATTGCAAAGGTGGGGTAGATCCCCAACAGTGTAGAATTTGCCCGTATTTGAATCTCAGCGGCATTTGTGTCAACAATCCCAATGAGCTGGTGCACTTCTGGTTTACTTAGGGCGGCGGTAACCATGGGGTGGTGCACGTGACTCAGCAATTTTTTGAAGTCGTCAAAGATGCGCGTCGTTTTTTCGAGGGACGGTAAATCTTCACGAGCGGCGCAGTTGTCTTGGAGCGAAAACAGCGTTTCATAGGCTTCTGGGGCAAAGAGCTTGAGCAAGAAGGAGCGGAAGTAGAGAAGGGACTGGATGACCGTGACCTTGTTGTAGAGCTTGACATCTTCGGATGGTTGACCTTTGACATCGTTGGAAGCGTTGGCTTCTGTAAAGAAGCGACATTCAAAATTATTGTGCCAGTGATCACTGGAACAAGCCTCGGAGCAGATCGGGAGGTGACAGTGGACGCACTCGGGGTCATTGACCTCTGAATCCAGAAGATCTTTGTAGCATCCGAGACAGTAGAGCTGTGGATTTGACCCTTGACCTTCAGCGTCTGAATTGCAATTTCCCAATTTAGGGCCCAGCAATATCAATTTGTCTTTCAAAACGATTTGGTCGAATTTAAGGGTTTCATTGGCCAGAAGATGTCGCCCGAGCTCAATATTGCTGGCTACCTGTGAAGAAACCGAGAAAAGTACAGAGAGTTTTTTAAGTGCCTGAAAATTATTTTTCATTAAACAAATATTTTGTTTTTACTTCAAACTTTTGTTGGGTGCAGAGAGGTTTGTGAGCCTTCCAGTGCTTTTTCTGGTGCTTAGCTGAGCAGTAGTAGACGGAGCGACAAAGGCTGCAGCGCAGCGATGACGCTGTTCCGCACACTTCACATTTAGCTGCGTCAGCCATATGTATGAGTGAAAATCAAAATTGTTCGGAATCGTCTTGTTCAAATAGCACTTCCTCAGACTCGACTGTTTTAGAATCTCTAAATTCCAACTTTCAAGAGAGAAAGAAGTCAGAAGAATCAAATTGGGTATTTTTAGAGTCTTGCACTCTCAGTTTTTTCTTCGCCTTTCAGAAACCGGCATTTATTTCTCGAATTTTCCGCACAAACTTTTTTTTTTTGGATTTTTTTTTGTCCGGTGAGTAAACTAGAAACTAGTCTAGGAACCTACGAGAGGCAACTTTATGTTAAAAATTCAAATTTTAGTTAAATGTTATTTTGAAATTGCTTTTAAAATTTACTTTGTCAGATTTTTTTTAAACGCAGTTCTTAATTTCTTCAAAATTTTTGTCAGACTTGTTTTAGAATTTCAAACCAACTGAATTACTACAATTTGTATTTTAATTCTAACCAGTTAAACCTCAAATTTGTAATTAAAAATTAAAAAGAATTGTAAAAATAAAAGCAAAATTGTAAGAAATAAATCAATTTTTAAATCATATCATTTCCATTCATTTTCAATTTTTTTTTTAAACTTTGTACTTTGTTCAGATTTTTTAGTACATAAAACTTTGTAATAACTAGAAAAAGTTAAAAAAAAATAAGTTAACTGCTAATCAGTTTATTTTCTGATATTCAAAAACAAATTTGAAAGCATTTCGTTTTTATTATCACGTTGAATAATTTGTAGCACATTGTCGCTGATCGCTGATTGGAGTTTTACTTGCTTTTCAATATTAATCGTCCAGTACTCTTTAAACTTCGTAAGCGACCCTCACGCGAATCCGGAAGTAGTACTCCATTGTTACCGAGTCGTGATAGAGTTGTAGCTCCCGCAAATGATTTTGGAACACATCATCGGAGTCCTGCGCCAAATTTTTAAATTGTAAAACGTTAAAAAACTTCCTTCAAAAACCAATTTTACCTCATTTTCGCCAATGTCAATCACAAGCTTGGGAAGGCGCTGGAGGCGCTTCATTTTCGAAAGGTACACAAGCGTATCCAGTTTACTAGAGGCAACCCCTTGACCCTCCCCCAGCGTCACAACTAGCTCCTTCAAATCTAAAAGAACATTTTAAAATGTAAATTCAAAATTTTTAATTTTTTTTTTAAAACAAGACTAATTTTCAACTTTGTTTTAACAAAACGAAAGTTGAACATTCTCACTTCCAAGGCCCCTAAAATTGATACGAGCACTCTCAAGCTCATTTTCAGCATTTGGTTCTGGAAGGGCCAAGATTTCATCCAGCGTCAATTTTGGAGCGTCTTGTGTCACAGTATCCCAGAAAAAGTCGTTACTCCTTGAGCAGCCGTAACTGTGAGGTTTCAAGCGGAGGTGCGTCAAGTGTCGCATGTTGTAAAATGACGCAAGTCGGCATAAAGCGGCAGAGCAGGAGAGGCGCGTAAGGTTCGGAAAGCAGTTTTCGAAGAGCTTGTCGACGGCTGCGTTAACTCGCGGAGAGTAGGGATCCATTCGTAGAACCGCCTCCGTGACGGTGGGCAATGGAGCAGCAAAAACGTTTTGGCTGAATTTTGTGTCAATGTATCGGAGCCTTGGAAAGTGCGCCGCGGATTCGTAGCGAATCAGTGAGTGCGGACCGTAGGAATCGTAATTCAATTCTTCCAGAACGCGCATGGGCGGGAAGTGCAATTCAGTCCAATCCGATCCGCGATGAGTTACTGCTCCATTGTCATAAAAACTCAACTTTTTGAGGCAGTTTGACAGACCTGAAATCGTTAAAAAAATGTTCAAAATATGTTTTAAAGAATGTTCAAAATATGTTTTAAAGAATGTTCAAAATATGTTTTAAAAAATGTTCAAAATATGTTTTAAAGAATGTTCAAAATATGTTTTAAAAAATGTTCATATTTTTAAAAATGTTCAAAATATATTTTAAAAAGGTATTTTAAAATAAAAATGTTCAATAATTTCAACTTGAACAATTGATTTGAACATTTGTACATTTTAATTTCAGGCCAAAACGGAAATTTCATTAATTTCGCCAGATTTCAAAGCGTTGTTTTTTAAATCGCTTAAACGCTCCGACTGAGCTGAAAACGTTTCAAAAAATGTTCTTGGAAACTTTTGACAAAAGTTGTTACAGGTCACGAACCCGAAATCATTTTCAGAATCATGCGCAATTCGTCGATATTGTCTCTGGTGTCAACGAGGAGGAACAAGTCCGTGATGTTGAAGGTGGACAACTCTGTGAAATTTGCTGGATCCACCGTGGTATCCCACCGTTTCAGCCCAAGCTCGAATGAAACGGCTGGGTTGGCCTGAGTCAAGTTCCGAAAAACCGTGGGCATGAACGCTGGATCCCCACCGTGCGACAAGATGTAGAGGGAAAACGAAAATTCCTCAATGGCCGGAACTTTTCCAGAGAGGGCCAACACGAAAGCCTCTTTGGTCGCCAACGTGGGGTCCACCGCCGCGGTTTCAATTCCTTGCTCATCCTCGCCCTCTTCCTCCAATTCAGCGTCATCTGATTCATATTCGTCAATCGCTTCATCGAGATCAGCGTTCTCGATGTCTTCATCTGAATCAGACTCCGTGATCCCCTCAGTGGGATTTTGGATGCGAATGACTCGCAAGGCGGGAAACGGATCCGGACCAAGGGCACTGATGTCAAGGCCACGGAAGTCCCGTAGAAGGAGCCGCTCTAGTTGACCTTTGACCTGTGACAAGAGCCCTCCTACGTTTCTGTCAACTACGGCGTTGAGTTCGGGTGTGAGCCTTTGGACGCCGGGGCGGCCCATGGCGTAGCGGCTAAAATTCAAAACGAGTCTTCTGACAACGGTGCCAAAGGTTCCTCCGAAAGTGTCCAAGTGTTCCGCGGCTGCTTCGGTAGAGAGGACAGGAAGATCGAACCAGTACTTTGCGGAAGCTAAGTCTCGCTTCGGTTCGTACTTGGCAAAGGTGGCGTTGAACTGAGCGAGCTTGGCCACCGTGTCGAGCTTGAACGTTCTGCTGCCCCGCCGTTCGTGCAGCGTGTACTTGGCGGTGGCGTTCCAGCGTTGGTTCACGGATCGAATCGCTTGGAGATCAGCAATGCTCAGGTAATTGGCCAATTCAGCGTGGAGCTGAAATGTATTTCGTGAATCTGCATGTTATTAAGCATTGAAAAACCTAAAGTTACTTCATTGGGGAGTTCCTCCATTGCAATGGCTGGAACAATTGCATTGTTCGCGGCTGGAGTGACGATTCCATGATCTTACAACTGGCGATTGTTTCTATTTTGTAAACGTTTCTTCAATACTGCTTGGTCGGTTCGATTCAGTTTTTGTTTAGGAATGCTGCGCTTGCGCTGTTCGGTGCTTCGGGATGCCGGATGGGTGAAGGTGAAGGATGCTACGCTTCTGCGCGAGGTAAGCGCAGCGATGAAAACTTGTACAAATTGTTTATTCAACCTCCTGCACCTTAATTTTTGGTTGACCTGGTTATAGTTTTTAATTTTTATTAAATTTTAGTTTAATTTTTCCTCTTGCATTTTTTTAATTTTTTCAATTTCAATTTCTTCCTTCAAGTGCCCGGTTAGCTAAGTTACTTGGATTTTCCAAGTTTTTAGTACCCTTTTTTAAATGAGGTCTCCCATAGGTCGCCAGTTTTGCAAAGATGATCAATTTGTACTTGATCAAAATTGGTCAAAATTTTGAAAAACATTTAGATGCTTGCTTGCACAATGCACATGGAGGAAATTCATAATTCTAGAATCTGAAACGAATAAGTTATATTTTTTAGTAATTTACGAATTTTACTATGTGCAGGTTCCTTATGGGCTGTTGTTGGATCGTAAGTGGAGGACGCCGCGCACTACTGCGCCTGCTCTGCTAATTTTAAAATTTTAAAATTTTATATTCAGTGAATGAGTAAAACGAGAAAAAAAATGTAAACTGTTCATCGGTCCTTTTTCTAAAATTTAAAAATGAAAAAAGCATTTCGTTTCCATTTTTTTTTTATTATGAATATTTTCAAAAATTTTTATTTCGAGTATTTAGAAAATAATGTTCACTGATCGCTGATTTGGATTTTTAAGTGTTAATCGACAACTGTTCGTCGAGGTACTCGAATAGTACCCACGGAGACAGAGTCATGGTATTTGCGTAGCTCCTCCAGGTACTTCTCAGGCACTTCTGGTTTCTGCGACATAGTTGAAATTTGAAAATAATTTGAAAGTGTTCACATACTTGTTCAAAAAACGCTGTTTACAAAATATGGGTCAAAGGCAAGCACAAGTTCGGGAAGGCGCTGGAGGCGCTTCGTCTTCGAAAGGTACAGCAACGTATCCAGTTGACTACTGGCCACCTCTTGACGCTCACCCAGCGTCACCACGACTTCTGTCAAATCTAAGAAAAATTAAAAAAAAAGGCATTTTTAAAATATTTTAAGTTTTTTAAAACAACATATTTAAAAAAAATCCCACTCACTCTCGAGGGCTCTAAAGTTTACGCTGGCAGGGCCATTTTCAGTTTCAGCGTTTGACTCTGGAAGCGCTTGAATTTCATCAAACGTCAATTTTGCGTTCGGCGTCACAAACCCCCAGAAGAAGTCCCGGATTATGTAGCTGAAGAAGCAAGACGTGAAATGGAGGCTCCTCAACTGTCGCAACTTGTACAGCGACGCAACACGGCATAAAGCGTCAGCGCAGGTGAGATGCGTGAGGTTGGGAAACGGAGCAAATTTGAAGAGCTCCTCTGCGTCTGCGTCAGCGAAGCCTTGCGTAGGAGGGGCGAGCATTGGGACGTTATCGAGCACCACCTCCGACACCGTGGGCAGTGGAGTAGAAATGTCGTTCCTTTTGAGCACTGTGCGGAGGCATCGGAGAGTTGGGAAGTGCGCCGCCGACTCAACCTTGAGCAGTGAAACCGCTGTCAGCGGAAAGTAGTTCACCTCCTCTAGGACGCGCATGCGCGGGAATTGTAGGCCAGTTCGATCCATTTCGCCATGAGTTCCCTCTCCGCAGTCCAAGAATGTCAACGCTTTGAGACAGTGTGACTGAGCTGGAAACGTTTTTAAAAGGGTTAAAAGTATGTTTTTAAAATTTTTTACAAATATGTTTTTCAAAAACGTTAAAAATACTTTTTTCAAATTTTAAAAATATGTTTTTAAATTTTTTGAGAAAAAGTTTCAATGGTAAACCGGAAATCCATTGAAGTATCGTTCGCAACACGTCCGTTCTGTGGCTGGTGTCGATGGTGAGGCACAAGGCGGTGATCTTGACGGGAACGGTGACCAACTCGGCCAAGAACGCTGGCTGAACCGTTGTAAACGACTGATTCAACGCAAGCTTGACGGAAACGCCCGAGTTTTGCCGAACCAAGTTCCGAAGCACCGTCGCCAGGAACGCTGGATCGTCACCATGTGATAGCGTGTAGGTGGCAAATGCAAATTTTTGAATGACCGGCACTTTTTCAGAAAAGTCCAAGACAAATGCTTCGTCGGTCGCATACGTAAGGCCCAGAGTAGCTTCAAGCGTTGCTGCTAGAGGTTGAGCTACGCCAATCGCTGCAGCTTGACCACCTTCCTCCTCCTCTTGATCTTCCTCCTCTTCTTCATCTTCCTCCTCCTCCTCCTCCTCCTCCTCCTCCTCCTCCGCTTCAACTTCTTCCGCTTCCGCTAATAGATCAGGTAGAGCAACTTCTTCCGCTTCAGCTAGACCAGCATCTTCGATCGCTTCAGCTGGATCATGTGGCGCTGCCGAAGGAACTTGGCGGGCTTCACCGGGGATTCGGTTTTGAATTTTGAGGACTCGCAAGGCGGGAAACGGATCAGCGCCAATGACACTGGTAGAAAGACCAACGTAGCACTGGAGCCGAAGTTTTTCCAATTGACCTTTGACCTTTGCAAGAAGCGCCGTCACGTTTCTGTCCAGTTGGGCTTTCACGTCGGGCGTCAATTCCTGGGCGTCCTGACCGCTTGCGCGCTTGCTTAAATTCAAAACGAGTTTCTTGACCACGGTGCCAAAGGTGCGTCCAAAGGTGTCCAATTGCTCGGACGCCGCTTCGGAAGCGAGCAGAGGGAGCTTGAAGCAGAACTTTGAGGAAGCGAAGTCCGCCTTGGGCTCATAGTTGACAAAGGTGGCGTTGAAGTGAGCGAGGTCGTCCACCGTGCCGAACGTAAACTTTCGCTTGCCCCGCCTTTTCCGTAGCTCATACTTGGCAGTATCGTTCCAGCGTTGGCTCAGGAAACGAATCTCTTGGAGATCGTCATCGCTTAAATATTGCGTCATTTCAGCGTGGAGCTGAAAATGCAGTTTGGCTAAAAGTCTTACATTTTAAAATATTTAAAAAATTATTTAAACGCTAAGTTACTTCGTTAGGGAGGCTGTCCATGGATCTCGGCTCAAGGAACGAATCCATGGCGTGTCACTTGAATTGAGTTCAAACGCTGTTTGAATTCTTTCAAGCGCTGTTTCAAAGTGGTGTTCTAAACGCTTAAAGTCAAGGACGCTGCGCTGCAGCGTTGAGTCAGAAAAGTTCGGAGAAATGGAACTGGATTCGCTATATGGCGGCGCGGCGGCGTGCAGTGTGTATGCGCTTGCGCAGTAACTTTCTACTATGCGCAACTTTTTTTTATATTCAAACAATTGCGACAACAAAAGTTGCAATGGTGACGCCCTACTTTAATTTTTTAAATGTTATTACTGTTTACAACGATTACTGTCGTCGACGGTGTAAACAATGTTAAACATGTTGTTTATAGCGTAAGGTGTGTTGTTTAAAATGGGACCGTGGTGGGCGGCGTTGGCTTTCTGCTCTAAAATGGCAGGATTTTCCGAAGCACATTATTTAGAAAAGCGGGGTGTTTCAAATTTTAAACGAAATTAAAAAATACTGTCAATGACCGTGGCGGCTTAGCTGAATATTGAGAAAATGAAAAATGTCCATGCTCGCTTCTGATTGGTCCCTATGAGTCGGGTGCTCCAGATACAAAAACACAAAGTACCCAAAAGGGTCAAAGCTAAATGTGTTTTTTTTATTTTTAATGAACTGGGCCAGTTGAGGGTCACAATGACCCTAAAAGGGTACTTAAGGTCTAAAAATTTTTTTCGTACTTGGAGGCTCCCTAATTGTTGTTTTTATACATTTATTTCATAATATAATTCTATCAGGCATTTTGTTATTTTAATTTCCGACGTATGCATTTTCCTTTCAATGCAACGTCAGCAGTCGCATATTTTGAAATTTGAAAATCAGCGATTCACCCCGTTCAAATAGAACACTTTGCAGGCTCCGTCTAAAAAGGTACTCTAAATTCCATTCAGAAAAACTCCAAATCAAATAATGTTTGCTTAGGATTCTAGCACCGATAGTTTTTTCTACATCATACACCGGAAACCGGCTTTTTCGCCCGAATCCGGGTATTTTGCTTTTCCAAAAATAGCGCTTGCGCTGCAGCGTATCTTACGCTTTTCAGCATGCTTTCTCTTATAGCTCATTTCCGACTCAGCTGCATCTCTCGTGCTTCGAATTCAAAGGGATATTGACCCAGTTTCCCTTTCTTCAACTACTTTTTGCAATATCCTCCCCTCGAAAATCCATAGCAATTTGCAACAGATTGCTTCCCTGTTCAAATATTTTCAAAAATTTTAAAAACCTCTTTTCTAAAAATAGCTCTCAAGTAAGCAGCTATTAAATCAGGAGGCGAAGCCAAAACGCCAATGTTTATTTTTTGCTAAATAATTATATATTTCAAAGAGAGGGGAAGTGTGTTTCTGTGTAGAAAGTGATCTCATCCAAGGATACAGAGGCAAAAACAGAACTCATCGCATCTCATCGCATATATCCCAACTCATCGCAGTCTCCCCTACTTTTTTATGATTGCAAAAAGTTTACATTTTCCAAAAGTAAAGTAAGTACTACTTTTGTATGTGGCATTAGCAGTCACTTTTTAGTACCAAACCTGGAAGGCCTTGAGTTTAGTTCTGAAAACAGTGCATAAGAAGGAAAGAAGGCCTTGTCTGCTAACGAGAACTCATCGCAGGCTTACGAGTACTCATCGCAGACTGGTGCGGCGGTGATATAGTGGTCTCTCCAGAAAATTTTGAAATCGTGGAAATTGAACAAAATTAGCCAATTTGCAGACGAGCTTTTTACCAACTGCCAATTTGCAGGAAATTGACGCCAAATCTTCAAGTGCTTTCCTGAAGAGCTTTCGCGACCAATTACTAACAAATTGCGCTAAGGGGACTTTTTGAAAGTGACAATATTTTACCGCCAATTTCCCAGTGGCGCCGGTGCCTGTGAAATTTTGACTTTTTTGTGAAAAGTCTTGACCAAGGATCAATTTCCGTGACAATGGCCTTCAAGGGCTGCTTCATGAACCTCAAGGACGAGGTGACGAAGAAGATCAACAAGGTGATGAAGTCAGGGAGTCAAGATCAGGGTGAGGCAAGCAGTAAGCCCAAGGACTTCTCCCAAGTTCAAGGGCTCCTTGACCTCTTCAGCGGCGGCGGCGGCACCGCGGCGGTGGTCAATAAGGATAGCCCCGCCGCGGCTGATGCTGAGGGTCAAAATGGAAGTCCAACTGGAGCTGGCGAAGGGAAAGGAGGACTGGACAAGTTTCTGAGTGCCCTTCAGGGGGCGGGGGGAATTCTGCCGGGGGTCAATCTGGAGGGGTTCCAAAAGTTCCTCCCCACGGTCATGAAGATGGCAGAGGTCATTGGGAAGGGGGCGGGGGATGTCACGCCCCGAAACGAAACGAACGCTGATGGAACCATTGTGGACGATTTTGTCAAGACCCAAGTTGATGGGCGGAAAATACATGCCGGCGGAGGGTCAAAAAGGGTCATGGAGCTCACGAGCATTCAGCAAAGGGTCAGTTAACTGTTTTAATTTTTAATTTAAGAAACTCTAGTTAAGTTTTAATTTAATTTTAATCAACTCTAGTTAATTATCCTGTTCAAAGTCTGGATTTTATTTCTACTTATAAGGAATTTTAAATGTAACTTAACTTAACACCTAGTCAAGCTGGGAGGTAATGGGATCGACTTCGGTTTTCGTTTTTTTTTTAAAAAAACAACAACAATTTTTGAAGTTTTTTTAAAAAAAAATTTTTTAAACGATTGCAAGCACAGACTATTTGGGATTTTTTTTGTCATTTTTTGTCTTCCATTTGTGCAACCCAATGTTTATAAAGTCTGTGCTGTATTCCATTGCGTGAAAAAATACAGAGAGTTCTTTTCCAACAATACAATGTGAAATGATGTGACACGATGAAGTTGACCTTGAGAATTCAAGGATGAGGATGACATTAGCATGAAACCACTTCGTCTGCTTTGACCACTTCACAGGTTAAGTGTATGTTAATGATGAATAGCTGATTACAGATTAGGGTTAAAGGCAGGATTACATTTGAATTAAAGATAATTTTTTTAAAAATCCTCATTGTTTTTATGTAGCAAAACAATAAAATTCTCAACCTCAACCTCAAAAGTTTAACTTCAATTTTTTAAGAGAAGTTTAAAAAAAAGAAGTAAGGATTTCTTCTTCTTACACCTGTTCCTAATTCTGACGGATTTTTTTTTAGAAATATTTGAACATGGCGTTGAGCAATGAGCTCATGTTCTAAATTCATGATTGATTAGGCTTTAGCAAATAAAAAGGATGATGATTGAACGCCTCACTGTTGTTCCTGGTGAAATGCCAAGTGAGAGCCACTAAATTATTTAATAATCTAAAGGCAGGATAGAGAATTGTTTCTGTTTTACAAACAAAAAATAGAGCAAAATTAGATTTGTTTTTAGGAAGAATCTAAGCACTACTACTTAGGATTTTTTTTTTAAACTTTTGTTTGTTTTTTCAATTTCAAATCGAGCATAACAGAACAACGCAATTACAGAAGCGCACACCATCATTTACGAATTTAACTTATTTTAATTAACTTTCATCAAACTTGCATAGTAGTAAAACTTAGGACACATTACAAAATAAAGAATCGTAAAAATAATTTACAAAAATATTTGAATTTTAGAGTCTTACTTGCTTACTTTACAGAATGCTTATTACTGTAACTATAAATCAAAGGAATTAAATTAAGGAAGTTAATTAAAAAAAACAAGCAGAGAAATCAGATTACTGTTTTTCTTCTTTCTAATATCGAAGTCATAAATTAATATTCCAATTGTCAGTTATGTGAATTTGATTATGTGGCAAAATATATTCAAAAATTTAAGGAATTGGTGCACTTAAAATGCCAGATACTAATTACTTTTTTTTTTGCATGTTAGCAATTTAGCTTGTTGCAATTTAGCTAATGGTTCGCATTGAGGTCAGATTTAATTAGAAAATGAGAGACCTTAAAATGATTGAGTAAAGTTTCAAATTCAATTAAGAAAAAGCATTATTAGCATTTCCTTAAAACAGAAATTACCTTTAGTGTAAATTAAGCAGCCCAACTTTCACTCTTGCATATTTTTTCAACTAAATTCGAAATAAGCTTCGTTCTACTTTTTGCTCAAACTGTATAGCAAGTAATCTTGTCTTAACCGCAAATTTCCTTAATTTTAATTTCCTAAATCATATCTGACTCATTAAAATTTCGGAAACATTGCGTAGGCCCTGAATCCAAGTACCATTCATTACTCTAGGGTAACTTTCTCATTTTGAAATTTTTTAAAACTGAATTTTATATACAGAATGCCGTAATTTTAGTTACGGCATTCTGTAACTGGGCTTACTTTTTCTTTTAGAAATCGGTAATAAAATGAAAATAGTTGTTTAATTTAAGGGACACGGACATGTCTGGCCAATCCGATAAATGTCAATTTTCCCGCTCAATTTTACATATTGACTTTCTCCTCGAAATGCTCTGCTTACTGTCACTCACCCATTTTTTACAGCCGGAATCCAATTCGTCCTTCCAACTCCGTTCCCTTCCTTTTGAAACGCACAAATAGTGCTCCAATCAGAAGTGACAGAGAAAGAGAAAGTTGATCAAAGCAACCTTTTCCCCTGATCAAAAATACAGGATCAAGCTCAAAAATCTCCTTTGACATGTAAAGATCCTGTTCTTCAATCCTATTTGTCCCCGAAAATCCTAAATCCTAAATCTTTCCGACGACAAAAGGGAAAAGCTTCAAGGGCTTCCGCGTCCCTTGAAGGCCCACCCCAAAGTGACTGCTAAGGCTCCGGTGAAAGCCAACACTTTTTTCAGCGAGATCAGAGCAGAAGCGCCAAGGTTTGAGATTCCAGGGATTCAGGCCGTTCCAGGAAGTTCCAGGATGTGTAAAGAAGAGCACTTTCTCCAGGACCATTCCAGACGACTCCCAAAGTTCATTCCACCAGCATCTCCCTCTCCTTGTTTACCGCTTTCCCTCCTAATTGCTCAACTGTACATAAACAAGTGTAAACAACTGTTTAACAAGCGTAAACAACTAAACAGAATTCCCTCTGCTACATAGTTTATTTCTACAAGTACTTGTTTCCAGACTTTAAAATTTAAATGTCCCTGCGGTTACTCTGCGGTTTTGGAAGTGGTCAGTTGAAGAGTCGGTCAAATCGTCATTGTGTCTCGATTGACTCGCGTGACCTCAAAGGAGCAGATTGCTATTGAATTATCTCCAGGCAGCTGGAAAATTGCTATTTTGCAAGGCTTGGTTTTTGCAAAGTTACGATAAAGCGGACTCGGTTTTCGGTTTTGTGACGCTGGAAGCGATAAGCCTGAATCAACAGAGCTCAGAAATGTGTCACGCCCCAGACGCTTCCAGATTTTGGAATAGAAAGCTACCCGGATATTCTGTAATAAACACCTCATAAAAGGTCGCTGGAGAAATCCAGGATTCCCCGTAAATCCTGCTGTTTTCCAGGCACAAAGTCTAAGGAACAGTCGCTAAATCGCTGTGAAATTGGTTTTTGTGTTGTGTTAAAAAAAGTGCTAAAGTAGAAAAGGGCTCCCTGACCCTTAGCTGTTGTGATAATGCCTTACCGCTTGGGGGACAAAATTATTTTTCTGGTGAGTACTTGTAGCACTAATTTGAAGCCCTTCCACCTATAACTACAGTTGTTCAAATCGAAAACAATTGAAATTTTGAATTTGAAATTTAGAAAATTTTGGGATAAAAAATGCAAAATTTTCATGAAATTTCAAGTAAAGTAAAAATACAATTTTAGTATTAGAAACAGGAGAGTTGAAATTGTAAGAGTTTGAGCAAGGTAACATTTTGAACCAAATTTGGAAAAGTTTGAGTGTTTCCGAAAAAGTTGGCATTTTTTTTAAATTGACAGTATTCTGTGCGCGGCGCAAATTACAAAACAAAACTGTTGTGAAATCGTGACCCAATTTGACGAGGTATATGATGACAAGTCAGCGTTAGATATGAATGGGCTAGCGACTAAAATTTTAAGCGACGTAAGCGGATTGGATGATTAGTTGGATGAGAGGGCCCTTAAGAGATTTGGAAGGGCCCCTTCTGGAGGCCCAGTTCTCATCCGAGCTAAGAGCAAAGTTTTCTTGGCCATTGTCTCTGGCTGGAGCTTAATGTTCCTGGAGTTCTGGAAAGGAAGTTCCATTTGCGCTGGAGAATGGAAGCGGATTAGAATGAAGTTCCTTCTGGACCCAGTTCCAGTACCCTCAGAAGTTGGATCTACGAATCCTTGGGGACCCTTGTCCCTTGTCATTAAGTCTCCCTGATTAGCAACAATAGGATCCAAATTAACTTTAAGCTTCTAAAATGAACCTCCTCCAACTCAAGAGGATCAAGTAATTGCGATTCATCCTTCAGAGAAACAACAATAATTAAAGCATAATAATTCAACCATCTTTTCTTAATTTTTTCAAAAATACAACATATTTTTTAAATCATTCTTTCTTTTAATTGAAGAACAAAGGTGAATTGAGCCTCCCTTAAGGGTAACTCCTATCCTACATAGATCCCTGCCCTTCCTTTCATGTTGACCATCTGCTCTGCGGGAATGTCAAATAACGCTCCTCTACCATTTTTATCCTAAGCTCCGGCTGGTTTGGTTTTTTTTTTTCAAAAACAATTTCACGAGATTTCTTGAAATTTTAAAATTCAGTTTCCCAGTTTTTAAGGAATTCTGGAAATTTCTGTACGCTTAAGAAGTATTTCTCTGGCTTTAAGTAGTTTGAATGCCACGAATTCTTGTAGCGAAATTCTGCGTTTTGTTTTCTTGAAAACCCTTTTGTTCTAAAATCTTTGTTTCAGGAATCCTTGTGTTCTATAATCATGTTCTAAAATCCGTTCTGTTCTAAATAGGTCGGAGACCGTGGAAGTGGTACTCGAACGCGTGGGAATTTGGAGGCGCAGGACTACACCAAGCTGCGAGAGCAGTACGCTGGGAGATTGTTTGAAGATGACCAGTTCCCGGCAGAAGATGCGAGCGTCTTCTATTCTAAATCTTCACAAAGACAAATCTATTGGAAACGCCCATCCGTAAGTACACGGTTCTGAACTTCAAGTAACCGTTCGAAAAACCGTTCCCAACAGAAAAACCTGGAACGGTTTTCCAGGAATTCTCGGAGCACTTGACAGCGGCAGAATGCTCAATGAAAGTGTTTGCTCTTTGACGCAAATAGCACCCGGGACGAGGCGAAGAAAGATTTAGTTTCCTTTTAGACGGATTTATTTTCCCTCCGCCCAATTTCTTTTTAAGCCGCAATTGCTTCCTTTTCAGACTTTTGTTCAAACAGACGACTCACTTTCTTTTACTTTCTTTTTTAAAAAAGAGAAAAGGAGGGAATGTCGTTATGTTAATGTTGAGAACTCTGCACACGGCTTCATGAAAAATGAGTCTCATTCGTAGAAAAACGGTAGTTACTGTTCCAGGTGAAATGTTTTGAATAGCTTCATTTCCAGAATTTTTATTTTAAAATTTAAAAATTTAAAAAAAAAAACAAATTTAAAAATATTCTTTTTTTTTAACTTATCTTTACTTTTATTTAAACTTTGAATTTTCCTGTAGCAAATCTCTGATGCGCCACGATTCTACATTGAAGGAGCAACGCGATTTGACGTTATGCAAGGAGAATTGGGTAAGATTTTTTGAAATGAATATTAGCTTAAAATTTACTAATAAACATTAAAATTAAGGGTTTATGACTTAAGTAATAGAATAGGGTAGCGTTAAACGTAAATAATTTTTCAAATATGTGGGGAAAAAATAAATCTAAGGCAATGTTTAAGTAAAACGCCGGATAAATTTATATGAATGAATTCTAGGTGCAATATTTTGAGATTTAGGTTCAAATATCGAGTCCAATTTTAGTACTGCTTCAAGGGATTTTGTATTTTAATTAACGTAGTTAACGATTAATTAAGTATAACAATCAGTATTATTTAATAATTGTAAATTATTAACAACAAGTTGAAATAGGTTTATGTTGTAGATATATGTTAAATTTTAGGTTATTTGCAGGTGATTGTTGGCTTCTCGCTGCCGTTGCCAATTTGACGTTGAGTGAAGCCGTGTTCAATCAAGTTGTTCCGCAAGACAACAGTTTTGTTAAGGACTACTGTGGCATTTTCCACTTCAGGTAACAGTGATCACATGCTGAGTTTAATTAGAGAATTTCGCTTAGAATTTAATTTGAAATTATAGCTTTTGAGATTCAATTTATAAAGAAAAACTTTTGTTGGTAAAATGTTTTTCTTACTTTTCTTACTTTTAATAATTTTTACCGTTTCCACTTGACATCTTGATCAACCTTAAACACTTTCTGGCTCTTGCTCATTTCAAATCTATCGTTATTCAAAGTCAAACTTTGAAAGATTCTGTTTTCAAACTTTCCAAACACCCGTTCAGAACAGGCTGTGAAGCCGGTGGAGGCCCTTTTCAGAAAACTTTTCAAAATCCAATTCAATCTTCAGTTAAAATCCACTTTCTCTCACAAACTTTCTCCACCCAGCGCCAAATCTTACGAAATTAATTACTTTCTCCCAAATATTAGTTTATTAATTCTGGCACCACGTGGTTTTAATTTTCAAAAGGAAAAATTTCCATGTCAGGTCCCATTAACCGCCCTCCCTCTGTTATCCACTACGCTTAAGATGCGGAATTAATGGAGAAAGTTGAAGAAAGGTACAAAGAAGAGAGATAAGTTAAAGGGGGAAGCGTGTGGCGGGCGTGATGAAAAAGTTATGAAATTCCAGAGACTTATTATAACGAAAAAAAAATTCCAAAAAGTGAAAGTTACTTTCTCTTTTTCGGAGAGTTTTTTGAAGAATTTTGAGCTCCGGCCAAAGTCAGATGTCCAGATAGTAAAGGGAGGGGGCCCTTTGCCAACAAGACAGACAAAAAAAAAACGGTAGAGAAAGCACTTTTTGTCGAAGGATAAGCAGCTATTGCCTTGAAACGTGTCTAGATTTGGAGAATTCCTAAAATTCCTTAAAGAGAAAGTCGAGCCCTTTTTCTTTGTGTAAGAGGATCCCTTGTCTTGACTTAAGGGAAAGTCGACTTTCTCCTTACAAGTTGACTTGGAAAATCGACTCTCGAGGCCAAGGGCGTCCCTGTCACGACACAAGGCTCAGCTCTCGTCAACGACAATTTGAGCCAGACCTTCTCTTTTTTTATTTTAAAAATTCTCTCCGTCCTTAAGCCGAGTAGTTCACTGTAAAGTGGGCCCTTTTCCGTCAACGGAGTAAAAATGGAGGAGGCGAGTGGAAAAGTCATCAGTCAAGCGCCACATTAACCTCCATTGGCTCTGTGTAAGGGCCCTGAATTACGTGCAGACGTTCCTTAAACAGGAATTTCGCCCTCTAGATACCCTGTGGACTTGGAAAGAGAAACCTTGCGAAAATTATGTGGAAACTGCGAATTTGCGAAGGTCATAAAATGTGACCAATAATCATAAAAGCTCTCTGAAAATGGAGCAGTGGAGCCAGACGATAAAGGCTCTGAATATCGCATTATTTTAGCAGATATTTCCGCATTTCCCATTGTATCGTGTTTCGAAATGCGGGTCGAAAATTTCATAATTTCAACAACCAAAAAATTAAATTCCATAATTTTTGTTGAACGCAATCCTTTCTTGCACATTTGGTTTTAATCGACATTAAATGTTCATAAATTTTCACTATGTCTTTCACTATATTTTAATAAAATTTATTAAAATAGACATAGTTCATAGTCCAACATAGGCAAAATAATTCAAATGCAATTACAACACATTTGGCAAATGACAAACACTAAAAATAAAGTAAAGTTGCAGCAAAAACATAACTTCCGCTTAACGGTTTTCTCTATGAAAAATTACAGTTATTTACAAGTGGCGTAAAAGAAAATTAACTTATCTTTAGTCCTTAAATTAGCATACAATAAGAAAATTTAAGACTAATATCTTAGTTTTTCTTTACTTTTCGTAAGTTTTAGTCTTTAGTTTCAAAAATCAAAATATTTTGAGTGATTCTAGGTGCTATTCACCGGAAATAGTTTGAAATAAAGCGAGCTATGATTTGGAGAAATTGATTTCGACTTTCGAAGTGTTTCACAAGAGTTTCCCATCAAAATAACACTTTCATTGTAAAAACGGTGCTTGAGTGGGTACTTGGGCAGCTTATGTACTGCAAAGAAAATTGGTACTTGACGCTTGTAGTAGGGGCGGTATAATTGAATTTGAATTTCCCGCAGGTTTTGGCAGTATGGGAAATGGGTGGACGTGGTCATTGACGATCGCCTCCCCTGTGACCATAAAGGGGAACTGCTCTTCATGCACTCGGAGGATAAGAACGAGTTCTGGAGTGCCTTACTGGAGAAAGCATACGCCAAGTAAGACCTTTCTTTTCTCCAGCACAAACATTCCAGCATTTCCAGAATTCTCCAGCCACCCAATTCCCCGTTATCAGCGGAAATAATCGAAGAATAGTCATAACGCAACATTGTTTCCAGGAGGCAATAAAAACAATGGGGGAAAGCATTTATTTTATTATTGGCAAATTCTCGTCCGTCCAGAGCTCATCCAACCGTATAGCCAGCTTCGCCTCTGTTTTGAAATATAGTTTTCACAGTTTTCATTAAAGTTTTATATAAATATTTCCTGGAGAAACGCTTCTCCAGTGAAAAAGTGCTGGGGACGCTTTTTCTCCACCGAGGCCAAATGAGTTGATGTGATCTGAATTTATTACTTTTCATCTATCTCTTCCAGAATGAGATGATTCTGAATTCAGGCCGAGTCTCCAGCTTTTCCAGGCTTAAAAACTAAGCAGAATAAAAAACGAGTCCATGTTTAAAAAAAGAGCATGAATCCTTTTGAATACGGCCTTTTTTATGCAAACGTTTTATAAACATTGCCAAGCACTCGTAAACTTTAACCGTATTATCGTAAATTAGGTGTGAACATTTTTGGCAGATCACAGGCTTACACAATGCTCGAATGCAAAGGATGAGCGAAAGATCGAAAGATTACAATAAGGTGGCTATTTAATGACGACTTATATATAGTATAAGCCAAACATGCCCGTCACATCGCAGGATGATTTTAAATTTCAGTCCTCTCGTCCGAGATTGGGCTTGTTTGGCTAATTAAGTCCAGTTAATTTAATAGTGACACTTCTTTGCTCCCCTTTTGTTTCATTTTTCAAAATATTAGTTTTTTTCTGTTATTAAATGTACAAATGAATGCCCATATCCTAGCTTCGTGCACGGGAACTTTTTGTGTGACTTTTCTCTCTCTACCATGCTACCCGTGTCACGCACTCACGATAAGTGTCAACCGCTTTTAATATACAAGAATTGATGTATATTGAGGGAAACAAATTCCTAGATTATTAGGCAGAATCTATAAAAATTTATGATTTCATTATTTTCAAAAACTTCAAAAGATATGAGTAACTCAAATTTCGTATATAATTTGGAAATGTATCAGTCCTTTAGATCCTGTTATATGCTCCAACAAAATTTTCGAATTTTCAAAATTATCTTAAGATTAAGTAGGCTATACAAATATAGCCAAAATAATTTATCTGTATTCACGGTTGCACGGTTTCTAAATTTGGATGCAAATGTTGAACTCAATTTTTCACAACAAAGGTTAGTGAATCTGTTCGGGAGGCTGGAGACTGATGGAGGTTGGCTTCCTGGAAGGGTCATAAAATTCATCCGCTAGATTACCTCTGTTGTGTAATAATTAGCCGGTTCCAGCCGTTGTTTACGGTTCCAGCACCACCGAAATGTTTCCATTTGTTTTCAGGCTCCATGGCTCCTACGAGGCCCTTAAGGGCGGCACGACCTGCGAGGCCCTCGAGGACTTCACGGGCGGAGTCACCGAGCTCTACGAAATCCAATCAGCTCCGCCAAATCTATTCAAAATCATGCTAAAAGCCAATGAGCGAAGCTCATTCATGGGCTGCTCCATTGAGGCAAGTACTTACAGGTCCTTAAGTGCTAATTAAGCAACTTCCTGAGCAAGTAGTCAAAAGACCCCTTAAGTACTCTCTTTCCACTAAAAATAGAAAACTTTTGAAAGGATTCAACTAATTAAAATTTAAGGACTCTCAGGTGTTAAAAGAAAATCTTAAAAGGAAAAATTCTGTTTTTCGTAATTGAAAAACATTTCAAGTTTTTGTAAAGGTTGTGAATTTGAAAACTTTGTGAACTTTGCTGTTCTTAAAATTTAATAGCAAAAGGTTGGTAGAATATTTTCAAAAATGAAGTCCTTGAAATGAAAGTTGAAATGAAACAACATTTTGTTTGATCGTAGTTTGATGATTTGTTTTTAGGTGCTCAGAAGAAATTAAAAAAAAATGAAAAATTGATTTTGAAGTCTATCACTTTTAGTTATGTTTTATTTAGATTGGAAATTGAATTTTTTTTTGAAATTATTGTCTTTCTTTTAGCCCGACCCTCGTGTTCTTGAAGCCGTGACACAACAAGGCCTTGTGAAGGGCCACGGTGCGAAACACTTTTTGACTTCTAGGCTTATTCCGATGTCATTTTCGCTTTAAATCATGTTTGAATATTTTACAAAAGTTTTTGAAAATGCATGTCTCCGCAGCCTACTCCGTGACTGATGTCAAGATGGTTGACATCCAGACGCCACGCATCTCGGGGAAGATTCCGCTTCTGCGGATCCGGAACCCCTGGGGCAACGAAACGGAGTGGAAGGGAGCCTGGTCGGATGCGTAAGTGCCCTGTCACGGAATGTCAGGGAGTCAAATTGGGCCTGTCAGGGCCAGTGTCCATGGCCCACGGGGTCACGTGACAATAGAAAGCCACCAATTACCGAGCCTAATTGACTCTTTTCCGCTCCACTAGCTCCGCCGAGTGGCAGTACATTACCGATGACACGAAGGAGGAGCTGGGCCTCACCTTTGACGCTGACGGAGAGTTCTGGATGTCCTTCAAAGATTTCACAAAGTACTTCCAGCGCCTCGAGATCTGCAACTTGGGCCCTGACGAGCTGGAAGCGGAAGAAGATGACGGCAAGAAAAAATGGGAAACCAGCATTTTCGAGGTAACCCTTATGTCAAGTGGCCCTCATAAAGAGTGTCTTTACAATTAAATTAAGCATCTTCAATTAACTTTTCAATTATCCAAAGTGTCACGTTTGATCATTTTTTTAACTTTTAATTTGAAACTCCAAGCATAAAAAAGTTAAGCAACAAAGTTTTTTTTTTTCTAAAAAAAAAAGTGTGATCTTTTAAGTGAACCGTACTTAATTATTTTCTAATTTATATTAATTATTAACTAAATTCTGCGCAATTTCATTTGCTAAAACACAATTTTGTAAAATCGTAATTCCAAAGTTGCAATTTGCAACAGTAAGTCGAATTCTTTCTTAAGGATGCACAGCAATTGACAAATTATTTAAGGGTGAAGTAACTATTTTCTTTCTATGATGCATTTAGTTGAATAGCTTTGAAATCTGGTACGAATTCTAAATCAGTCCCCTTTGTCTCTAAATTGACACTTCTAAGTTACTGTAATGCTGAAAAATGGATTGTTTGCTGAAAAACACGTTCAAATGCATCAGTATAAAAAGACTTTGATCTGACTCAAAAGCGACGTTTAATTTCGTTGAAAGGAAAATGCCTCCTGTCTAAAGGGGCCCTTAAGGCCGAAATTGGATTCCAAGTCCTTTAAAAAACAAAAATTGGATATTCGTTCGAAGCAGAAAATTTGTGACACTAAATTCGATTCTACGCTCTGCCGAGTCTCTGCACTCGAATTTTAAATTTGATTAGCTGTAAGTGCTACTAAAGCTTTAGAACTCGGAATTAATCACTTTTCATCGGAGTTCCTTAAATTTTACACAATTTAACTGCAAGAGCAACTAAAATTAAATTGCAGCAAATTTACGACTTTGAATAAAGAGTGGGAGTAGCAATTACAGCAAGACTAAACGAAATAGTTTCAGCACTTATAAAGCGATTTCATTTCAAAATGAGGGTTAAAAGTTTTTGAACTTTGCATTTGAAATATTTAAATTTTCAAATTTCAAATGAAAGAGGATTTGTGCAAAATTTTAGTAAGCAGGCATGACAAAAATTTATTCAAATTCACGGGAGGCAATTACCATATTTTCATACTTTGAAATTTGAAATGTTCTGATCTTGACTGACACTTCTAAAAAAATTGTTGGTTGCTTAGGGATCTTGGATTCGTGGAGCGACCGCTGGCGGGTGTCGTAATTACATTGGTACGTCTCTTCCAGCCAATCAAATTTGCGCGGGAAGTTTAAATGGCCCTTTTCCTTCCCTCCAGAGACCTTTGCTTTCAACCCACAGTACATCATTGACCTGACGACGTCGGACGAGGGAGATGAAGACGGGAAGTGCACTGTGATCATTGCCCTGATGCAGAAAAACAGACGAGCCCAGCGGAAGCTCGGCGTTGAGTGCCTTACGATTGGATTTTGTATCTACCATGTAAGTTTTCGCGGGGAATTTGAATTTTGAAAATTGGGAAAAAGCCCGCCCTCCCCATTTGCAATTCAAAATTGGGCAAGTTTAATTTTCCGGTTCGGGAAACTCCCATTGGGCCTCTTTCCCTGTGACAGGGCCTGTTAAAGTAAAACTATTGTTATGAAATAAGCCTTCCCTTTGTTCACCATCCAAAAGTTGTAAAGGGAAAGTTGTATTTTGGTGAAAGCAAAAGTTGGTTTTGGTGAGGAGAAAGTTGCTTTCTCTTAATCTTCTTCCTTTCTAACGACTTCCAAAAACCACGGAAACAAGAACAAGTTGTCTTGGACGGAGGTCCTTCGACCAATGACAGAGCAGGGAATCCTTGGGTGGGTCCTTTGGTGAGGTCGTATTTTGCAAGGGCTCGTAATGACTCCTACTTTGGCGTAATTGTAGTTGAAGAATCCTGAGAGCCTCCCGAAGCCACTGCCAATGAAGTTCTTCAAGTACAGTGCCTCCGTGGCACGGTCACCCACTTTCATTAATTTGCGGGAAGTCAGTTGTCGCTTCAAACTTCCAATTGGAACTTACTGTATCGTTCCATCCACTTTCGAGCCCAACGAAGAGGGCGACTTCATCATTCGCGTCTTCTCGGAAACCAAGAACAACATGAAGTAAGTTGTATTTTCCAAAAATAAGTTGTACTTTCCATAAATAAGTTGTTATTTTCGAAAAATAAGTTGTACTTTCCAAAAATAAGTTCGTATTTTCGAAAAACAAGTACTTTGGAAAAATAAGTCGAACTTTCTAAAAATAAGTTGTACTTTCGAAAAAATACTTTTTATTTAAAAAAAACAAAGTTGCAGGGTTATTCCAGAGGCATAAGTCGTACTTTTAGAAAAATAAGCCCTATTTTCAAAAAGTATAACTTGTATTTTCCAATTAAAAGTTGTACTTTTGAAAGGTAAGTTGTACTTTCAAAAAATTAGTTAAACTTATTTTCAAAAAAAAAGAGAAAAAAAAGTTTTATTTACAAAAAACAAGTTGTATTTTCGAGAAGGAAGTCATACTTCCAAAAAATAGGGATGTAGTTTCGAGAATTACGTTGAAGTTAGCAAGCGGTTAGAAATTTCGAAATTTGAATTTGAGCCAATAGCAAATTTTGATAGTTTGAGAAATTTGGTAAAGAGAAAGCACTCCGAAAGAATCAAGAGAGATTGTAAAATCTGATTAAGAAAAGTTAAGTAAATTTTTTTTTTGCAAGCTTGGATAATTTTTTGAGTTTAAAAGTTCAAGTTTAAAAAAAATGAATTTTTTTAGTTTTTAAAGTCGAGATTTAAAGTTTAGATTAACTTAATTATTTCTCAAAGCTTGCAGAGATAATGTTGGAAACAAAAAAAAAAAGAGGTATATTTTTTTCATTATTTTTCAATTTTTTAAAGAAAATACAAAGAGAATTTTGTATTATGGATTTGAAGTGTTTTGAGAGGAAAGCTGCTTAGGAATAATTCGAGAGAGTGAAAGCTCCTTATTGGCTCAATGAAAAGCCCGTTTGACCTACTTTGTGGAAGTAAACAGTATTCCATTAGAAAAATTGTATGTTTATCTTCAGATGCCCATTTATCTTCGAAAACTTTTCCTATCCGCATTTTTTGCTTTGAGTTTATCAATCAAATGACCATCACATTAGGAAAAAAGGAAAAATTCCCTATGTAACATTCCTTATTTTGGGGGAAAAAAAGAAGGAAAAGTTCTTATTTTAGAAAGGAAAAAAGGAAACGTCCTTATTTTGGAAAGCAAAATTCCTTTTTTTGGAAAGTTAATCAATTTCCAAAAAAAAAAAAAACAGAGATACTATCCCATTAGTCACGTTCAGAACCCGCAGGTAGGCCATTAGATGTTGAGAGACTAATGAGGGTGTGGTCCATGTTAAGGTGTCAGAGCCACCCTCCCCAGAGGCCCACGTCCATGTCCATTTGTCAGTGGGCCATGTCCATTTGCCGGTCACGGAATTTGGCTCCCGTAGTCCCACCCACATCAACGGGAGACTTAACGACGTTGCTTTCACAAGTCATTACTCACTCCTTATATTTCCGCTTCTTTTCAGGGAGAATGATACGAGCGTCGGAATGGGCGAAGTCGACGTCCGGGTAAGTTTTCCCCTACTTTCACTATACTCCACCATTATTATGAAAATCAATTTTCTTGGGGGCCTTCAAGGCCCCAATTTTAGAATGCTCTAAGGCCTTATTTTAGGCTGCTCTAAGGCCCAATTTTAAGGCTAAGGCGAAATTTAAGGCCCTACTTTGCTCTACTTTAAGTTTTCGGGTGAGTTTAGGTTGGGAGAAAGGGCGGCTGGGAGAAAGTCCAAAGTGGATTTTGAAATTGGATGAGTTTTGGGTATTATCTGGTGGAAATGTGATTTGGGGAAAAGATAGGATTCTGTCAATAGAATTATCTGGAGACAGGTAGGAAGGGCCTGGAGATCGCTGCCATGGAATCGCTGAAAATTTATCTTCCCTCAAACTTTCCCTTTCCTGCTAGCAGTGGATCCCTTTCCAATAAGTTTGACTTTCCAAATGACTTCCAAAGATAATTTATTCCTTCCAATTGAGCGCCGCTCAATCGATGAAGCGGAAAGGGGGAGATAACCTTTTGTTTAGAATTTCAAAAACCAATTTAGAAAATTTAGGTCACTTTAAATCTCTGCCATCACTTACTCTTGCCATCATTTACTTCTGCCATCATTTGTTCTGCCATCATTTACAAACCCTCCGGAAATTCCAAACCCTTTAACTTTTACCTGGAGAAAGCAAAAACTTTTGCAGACAGAGAGTAAATTACATCTATAAAACTAATCTCTGTGTTTTGTTTTGTTCTTGATTTCTAATTAATCTATTGATTTTTAACTTTCTCCCTACATAAAAACAGTTTTCTTAAGCAGAACTTTCCGTGTGGTCATCAGCTAACTTTAAAATTTTGAACTATTTTCCACTTTTCATGTTTTCTGTATTCGAGAGCACGGTACAAAGAATTCAAACCTTAAAATTAAATTTAAAGTTAACAGATGAGCAAGCGGTACGTACTAGGTTTCCTTCTCCTTTTAAATCTACATTCTAAATCTTGAGTATTGAAATATTCAAAAATACCAATCTGTCACTTGTGTTGAAAACAGGCGGATATTGTTCAGTGAGTGAAATCGATTTTTGAAAAAAAAAATGGAGAAAAGTGAAATTGAAATAATTTAATAAACCCCACGTTCCTTTTGATTTATTTCAAAACTCTTTCAGTACGTCTTCAAAAAAAAGAAGGAAAAGGTGAAAGTGAAAGAAAGCAAGTCAATTTTGTTTAGATTCTCTCAACTTTTGCATTTGCAAATTTTGAAAAGTATGTAAAAGGCATGGGTGAGTAGTAGGGCTTTGACGAAGTTGTTAAAGTGGAATTGGATGATAATTGGAATTGATGTATTTCCACTCGTGGAATCTGGAATTGGATTCCGTTTGAAGTGGACGGTGCTTGGGAGAGCTTATGGGTACTTCGCAGGGGCCCTTCGCAGGGCCATAATAATTTGACTGAGTGCTCTACATACATTTTAGTCCTTCACTCCTGCCCTTTTCAAAAAAGAAAAACGCTTTCCCGCAGTGAAAGGACCCTTTTCTCAATCCTCTTTTTATGATCCCAATCCTTAAAATCATCTACCATAAATAATACGAACTCCCTGCCTGCATAAACGCACAGAAAACGAAAAAGGTTTTCATGCATCAAAGAAAGTACGATTTTATTTTGGCGACGTTTTTAAAATTTTCAAAAATTTAGGTCAGACTTTCTCTTTACTTTCTCTTCCACCTCAACAATTTCAAGCTGTAATTTGTCATTTGTATTTTCTTAAAATTATAAACTGGTACTCCAGTTGCTTAGATTTCAATTTTAAATTGGATTCGTTTTTTAGCTTCTTCATTTTCCAACTTTTTCAAAAATGTTAAAATTATTTGCAATTTTAAAAGTGGTCAAATTATGAAAAAAAACAAAGAAACAAATATAAACACAAACAAACATAAACTCAAACATAAATATAAACATAAACATAATTTTGAAGTCTACATTTTGAAAATCATGAAACGACAAAATACGCCTCTCGTAAAGTAAACAATGCTTTAGTAGTTTCTTGAAATAATGGAATTGAGTGCATTGTCTCAGCGTTTTCCGTTTCGATAGTCACGTGTTGTCGTTCGAGATTTGTGGAAGCAATTCATGCTTCGTTTCTTTTCCGTTTCAACTTTTTCATGCTTCCGTTTCCGAATCGGAACCAAAATCGCCCGTTCCGTTTCCGTTTTTGCTTTCGTTTTAATTCCATCGTTTTCGCTCCCGCAACCCTATTGTTATAGATCCAATTGAGAGTAAGAGAGCCGCTGTGAATTAGGAACTGGGAAATGTGTGGAAACGGAGGATTATTTTTTGTCGTTAATTTCAGCGCAGAGAGCGCTCGCAGCGGGGATTACGATATGAAAGCGTCGTGAATGGGAAAAGGAAGCTAAATTTGCGGCCGTTTCCAGCGCTGGGCGGAAATGAACTCTAATTTATCTCTCCTCAGCTCAAGCCTATAACTGTTCGAGCCACTCCAAGTATTAGTAAAAAGTAAATTGAAGAGCATACGTCATCCTTCACTCATTCGAAAAGTCCTGTTCTAAACGTAGCGTTTTAGACAAGTTGTCGAGAGAGCTTAAGCTTGCGGGCTTTGGTAAAGTGGTTAAGAAGGCTTCGGAAGCTGTGGCAGGCCCTTGATTAGCCCTCAGCCTTCGTTTTTGGCGTTAGCTTGGCTGCTAAAAGCTAACCAAAATACTTTCTCCTCCTCCTCAACGAGAGAGTGAAAGTCAGGCCATAATTTATATTCCCGGCGGGAAAAAAGTCAAGAAAGTGGAAGGGAAAATCCTTTTCTTTTACGCTTTTTTACAAAGGAAAGATTTATTGGACAGGCCCTTCTTCCCTTCAATGGACGGAGGGAAATTCAGTTTTAGCGAAAAACAAGCGGGCCGCTTTTTGGAAATTTTGAATTTTAAAACAAAGTCTTAACGCGTGAAAACGTGTGGAAACTGCTCAGAACCTCAGCTTACAAAATAGTAGGCATTATTTTAGGTTTACAAGTCCAAGGAAATTCGTAGGATTGAGCAGAAGGTCTTGAAACTTGAAACGAAATTGTAGTGGAATTGAAAAATTAGGGTAAAGCTATACGCCGTTCAAAGAAATATGTATTTTAGGCTTGACAATTTCTAAGAATTGGGAAGTTAATATTTCCCAACCTTTCAATTTTCCTGGTTTTACTGAGCGTTTATTTTTGATTTTGAGCTTAGTTTTTTTTTTAAATTTTTAATTTTGAACATAGTTTTTTTTAATTTTTAAATTCAATTTTGATTTTTTTTTTAAAATTTTGTAATTCAATTTTGAAATTAATAATATTTTGAAATTAAATTTCGAAATTCGCGTGAAATTTAGCTTGTAAATATGTCTGCAACTTGAAGATCTGCAACTGAGTATCTGGTTTTTCTTTTCGGAAAATGTCTTGAAAATCCTGTAATTGTGCATGAACATGCATTGAAATTTCTAGTTAGACATCAAGTTTGAAATTTTTAGTCACGTTTGAAGCTTTGAAAATATTGTTAGTTATGCTTGAAAATCCTTGAAAACCTTGTAGTTAGGTTTGAAGTACGTTTCTCAAAATTTTAATTGTGCTTCATGCTCGAGTGAAATTTTCAAATAACGTTCCAAATGTAACGAAATTTCTAGTTTAGCCTTGAAGATTCAAATGAAATACAAAACGATGGGAAATGCTTTACTCTAACATTCGAAAAGCCATTCAACGTCTTAATTATGAAATATTCTAAGAGCTTACTCGTTAGCTTTGAAAATCCAACAAATTCCTAAGTCCGGTTTGCGTTCCCGATCTTCCTAACTCCTACCCGGAGACCTCATAATTTCCTTATGCAAATTCTACTTTTGTTAATTACTCCTCCATCGCCGGCAGTGGTGCTAATTGCCTCTTGGCGTGAGTTCTGGACTTAATTCTCCAGATTTGAAATGAGAAAATGAAGGAATAGGAGGGAGCATTAAGAATTCAGTAAGGAATTGGGAGCCGAGAACTTGTTGCGAGTCCTTGCAGATGAATTATTTTGGGCATGAGATGAAGAATGGAGCGCAATTCAAGGCTCTATAAATTAGACTTTTATGCTAATGACACTTTGGCAGAGGACTGGGAAAGGGGCTTGGGGGCAGGAGACGAAGGATTTGTAGGGAAATGGCGGGTAAAGTTGCCATTTTAGGATTTGAATTGCCTCTTAAATTCCCTCCAGTCTCAATTTCTGGAGAATTCCTGGAGAAAATTCCTCCGTTTTGTGAGAAAGTGAAATGAAATGACTGTGCAATTCCCTCTGACTCCTCCAAAAAGTCATCTCTCTCAAACGAACTCAACTGGATTTCATTATTTGCCAGGCGGAAATAAAAAACTGAAAAAAGAGAAAAGAAGATTGGGAAAAGAGAAAGTTTTAAAAAATTCTCCTATTTTATTCCTCTTCTCGTTTTTTTTTCCTCAGACTTACTAGCCAAGATCTTATACTAATCATAATTCAAAAGGCGTGTTTGTCTAAACTTTGCATTTGAATTTTGAAAGAGGGATTTTTTTTACCAGAGATTTTGTAAGTTCAAAAAAGTCATGGCTCGCTGGGTTAAGAAAACTAAAAAAAAAACTCGGAACTTCAAAAAAGTAGCTTTCTTAAAAGATAATAACTTTTTTCTGCTCTTGTTCGGCCATCGCTGAGTAATTGATTTATGAACTTTTTTTTTGTTTACTATGAGACTTTGACACCTTCCTAATAAATTCTACTTGTTCAAAAAATCTTCTCTTTTTATTCCTGTTTTTTGTCACATTTTATTCAAACAATATTTTAAATATTACAATATTAGAAAGAAAAATTACTCTACTCTAAGATTTTTTTTCATAATTTGTTAAAAAGTGTGTCCATTAATTTTTTTTTTAAATTTTGAACTTTTTTATTATTATTTTTATTAGAAGTAATATAACAAAACACTACTGAGAAAAGAATTTAGCTTGAATTCAACTAAATAATATTTGTAAATAATGTAGGAATCAATCGTAAATGAAATATTAAAGTAGGAGGAAGACGCCGTTTAATTCATTTGAACACGATCTGAAAACTTAAGTCAACAGGAAAGTTCAAAGATTGAAAATTTTATTTCAATTAAACTTAAACAGATTTGAAAAAACTTTAAAGTATTTTTATTAATAATTATGATCAGTAGTAATTATTCTTGTTCAAGTACAAACATCATGTTTAAATAAAATAATGAATTAAGGCTTTTAGTTCTTGCTTTTAGAATAATACTTAAACTTGGATTTTTTAGATCTAGTAAAGTTAAGTTTTCTAAAAAATAATCGTAGTTGATGCTTTTGTGTGCAATTTAGACTAATCCTACATCTGGTGGCGGTGGAAAAATTGCTGCCAAAAAAGGCAGTGACGTAAGTAGTCGCTAGTATAACGCTTTTTAGCAAAAATAAAAAAAACATAAGCAAAGGACAAAAATTTGGCTTTTATAACTTCCGCTAGCACATAAGTGCCTCAATATTTGCTGTGTTGGCAAATATTCTATAGAAAATCTATGCTTTCTGACTACGGCTAATCATTGCTACTGCGCTTTCTAAACAAAAAGAAATCAAAACTTACGTTCTATTTTACTTATTTAGCAAGTTTTGGTTCAAACGCTGCTGTTATCTTGTTGTGAAAAAGTGGCGTATTTACTACACAAATTTTTGCTCTTATGTTTAATATTATATTTATATATTTAATTTATTTGATAATATTTAAGTTGTAGTTGCTAAAAATTTAAGCAGATTTAATATCTCTCTCGCCAATTTTCGTACGTCAAACATTGCATTGTTATATATTTCAATGTATTATTGTACATTATTGTATGTGTACAATTTTATTTTTCTATCCTCTAAGCTCTCTTTAATAATCGCCTCTTTGAATCTCAGCTCATGCTGTTCAACTTCTGAAAGATCTCAATGGATTTCGTCAAAATGTTTTTTAAAAATTCAAAAATTAATCTTGTTTTTCTAAATTTTTCAGGTCAAGGAACCCGAGAACGTCCAAGATGATGCGGCGAAGCGAGTGTCAGAATTTTTCAGAACGGTGGCGGGAGAGGACTTGGAAGTGGACTGGGCAGAACTTAAAGAAGTTTTGGACTTGGCAATGAAGCGAGGTAATTTTCTACTTTCTCTTGCTTTCTTCCTAAAAAAAGAAAGGAAAAAATCCATTTAGAAAAAAAGTACATTTACAACAAAAAAGTGGGGAAAACAAGATCATTCATTCATAAGCCTACTAGCTTCCTACTGGGCCGGAAGGCTGGAGAAAGTCTAAAAAAAAAACTGACTTTAAATGGTCGAAACGCCAAGTTTTTCTCCAAAGTTAGCCCCGCCGGAACTTTTAGCTTTCCCTCCCACTACTTTCTCCTCGTTTTTTTTTCAAAAAATCCCGCCGAAGAAAGTTGAACTTTGCCGCCTTCCATCAATTCTCGTCCCGGAGATTCATCTTCATTTCCCATGGAGTGTCCGTTCCATTTATTGATTTCAATCACTCACTCTGTTTGACAAGAGAAAGGGCTGAGAGGTCAAGCGGAGTTGGGATGAGGTCAATTTCTCACTTTTGACGGGCGTCCATTGGAGGATTACTGGACCAATCGGAAGTGGAGGAATCAAATGGGTCGTCACTCCGTTTCCTTTGGGGTTTGACCTCCTAGCTTGACAAATGTCAATGACATTTGTCACTAAATCCGACATAGCACTAAAGAAAAAGTGTCATCAGCGTAATAACTACGTTTCTGCTTTCTCCACATTTCCTTCAAACCTAACGTAACGCTAAATTTTTGCAATACAACTGAATTACCATTTTGAATTTTTAAAATAACTTTTTACGACTCTTGTGGTGTGAAAACAATATTGTTTGCAATGCAACGGAATTACCATTGTGAATTTTTAAAATAAAATTTTACGACTCTTGTGCTGTGAAAGCACTCGCAGTAAATCACAATTTAGCGTTGCATATCTCCCGTTTTGATCTCCGGACGCTTTTTTAACCAACCACGTACGGCATGACATTTTTGAAATAGTGTGTTTCTTTTTATTCTTTTAAAAAGCAATTTTAGTTTTGATAAGACGCTATAAAAAAAAATTTCAGTTGTGTTTCAAGTTGTGTTTTGACGCACTGTAATTTTGACGCGTTTTTTCCATCACCACGTGTTTCCATGTCCATTAGCTCTCGCTCCCACTTCCATTTCCCCTCCGTAATTGAAGGGGCGTAAATGATGAGGAGATATGAAAGTGAAAGTGAGGTTTTGAAATGGAGAAAGTGAGGTGATAAGTAAATTCAATTTAGACCTTCCTGAGTGCATGTCTTCTCCATTTGAAAGGAATAAATGCTCTCTGACGTCCTCATCTCTCTCACATTCTCTTCCCGCCTAATCTTGCGCCCTTATGTAACCCTCGAGGTACCCTTAAGGTTCGGGGCTTCTTTGTGGAGAAAGTGTGGGAAAGTGGCTACACTTGATTAATTCCAACCTCAAATCTAGGTCGATGGAAAGTAAGGTTGAAAGAAAGGGCTCCCAAGATAGTAGGACTTTGGGGATTTAGAATTCCAAGACAAAAGTACAGAGCCTTTCAAAACCAACTCCGGGACTCCTCCGCTCAAGTGGAGCCTCAGGAGTGAAAGCAAAATCTGAAAGAGACTTGTTTATATTTTCAAGTAATGCTGTGTCCTTCCTAATCATCGACTTTTTTTTTACAATTTTTTTTTTTTTTTTTTTTTTTTTTTTTTAAATTTTTAGAAGGTAGACTTAAAAAAATATATTTGAAGGCTCTGTTCAAAGGCGGTGAATAATGTTAGAATTCAGAGACAAAAATTAAAAAAAAAGAAAGGGAAAGTTAATTGAATTTTCGCGTTTTCGCTGCTTACACTCCCATCATATCTTAAGTGGATGCACTTTGGAAAGTATACGCAAGGAGTTCAAACTTACTTAAAAAAAAATGAAAGAAAGTACTTCAAAAGAAGTGTTTCCAAATAAAGTTAAGTGGATTTTATTTTTTTTAATGATTTTATTTTTCAAACATTTTTTCCCTTTTGCCAGGTAATTTTTGTGAGTGAAGAAAATGATTTGGAAATTTAAATTTTCAATTGAATTTGACTAGGTTAGATGCCGTGCAAAAATTGCCGTAGCGAATAAGAAGGAATATCTGAATATCTGAAGTTTAGAAACTGGTTTAGTATCATGCTTTAGGTGTGTTTGCTATTGTTAAAAGTTGGATATTAATTAACTATTAATTAATTGATTAAATTTTGTCATTCATGCTGCTTGTCTTCGTGAAAATATAGAAGCCGGTAAATTCAACAATTTTAAATTTGAAAATTGTAAAAAAAATTTTTTTTTTTAATTTGTTAACCTTGGATACAGATAAAACTTCGTTCCATTTTTTTTTGACCTTTTTCTCTCATTTTCAAAAAAAATTAGCCCTTACTATTAGCTTTTAGATCCAATTTCACTAATAAAGTATTTAAAGTATAATTAGTGAAGTAACAAAGTTCTTTGAAATTTTTTATTATGCTACTATTATTCTCGCTTAAATGTTAACTGAAGGGTATTCTAAATAACTAACATTTGTTTATGTTTTTGTCTTGTTTTTTGCCACTTCCGAACGGTTGGGTTTGCGAACTTTGTGATCCGACAGAAGCACGTAAGTGAGCCTTGTTAGCCTAAACAAATTGGTCCAGAGAAAGTTTTGACGCAGAACTTTCTCCTCTACGCTTTTGCATTCTGCGTAGCAGCTGTTGCTGCTCTAATTACTAACAATCCTCTGCCAAAAACTTTCCATTTCACTCTACCTCTACTTATCTGAAAGTCAAGAATCAATAGTACACGGGTGCTTATTTCATTTTATGCTGGAGCCACGCCAAAGTGAAAAACAGACCTGCATAAACACAAAAAAATAGATTTGTTTCTCTGAGTTTTAGAAGTTACCGCAAGCTTCCAAATTGAGCTCCGTATGCAGTCGTAGAAGCATTATACAATTTAATTAATTGGCTTTTAAGGTATTGATCAACAATTTTTTTAATTGTAATGTGTGTTATTTTCGTCTTTAAATGTAAACCTTAAAATATTTGTTTTCTAAATAATTTATTACCATAATTGGGAAAATAATCGTTAGTTATTAAACTTCCTATTATAAACACAGATTTCAAAGTTTTAAATTTTGATAAAGTTTTGAAGCTGTTCTTGACTTTTCTTGAGCAACTCCAAATGCCGCTGTGGACTGTTTTGGTGCAACTGAATTGTTGTTTATTCATTTGTATTTGTTGCCCAAGTTGCCCAATTTCAAGTACCGTAAAAGGAGAAGTGACAGTAACGAATTCCGGTGGAAGTTGTGGTACATGAGGTTTTGGTTGTCTGTTCCGAAAATAGACAATCAGGAATTTGGAAGTCAAAGGGAAGCTTGATTCGAATACACAATGGGCCTAATCTCTCTACTTTACATACAAATACAAGCCAGAGCTATTTCATCGAAAAAGTATTGCGCCAAAGAAAAACGAACTCGACAAAATGAAAACGAAAACGAAAAAAAAAACGAAGGTTTAAATCCAACGAGATTTCCTTGTCCCCTTTTCCCATAAATTTTAATTTTGTGTTCAGATTTTTATATAAAAAAAAAAGAAAAGAAAGCACTTTACCATCCTCAAGTTTCACAAAAATTCATCTTGTAAAGTAAACCAGAAGAAAATCTTATCAAGGGCTTATCATCTCTGTAGGAAAAAAAATTCATTAAAAATTCCAATTTTCAGCCTCCCGAAATTCTCTAGCAGAAGATTTTGATGATCCATATTTACTTTCCTTTTTTACGAAAACGCCGTTCTTTAAAAATTGATTTTGGAGGACGTAGTTTCCCTATTTCGTTAGGTGATTCATTTTCTTGGTATCCAAAATTTTTAATTTAAATTTTTAGAAGGGCAATTTATTTTAAGGAGGGCGGTTCTCGTTGTCGCTGCTTTCACTCTGTAACAAGAATAATTGTAAAAGGGTAATTTCACTTTTTGAGTTAATTGAAATGATGTTAATTAAAATTCGGGGGGAGGTTTCGCGGTTTTTCCCTACACTGAAATTCCCTTTTAGCCCTTTGATTCTCGGCTTGTTTTTGGCTTGAGTCGCGGAAAAGCAAAAGTGAAAGCTGGAGAAAGTCCCATGTTTTCAATATGTTCACTCAACGTGGAACATGCATTTGGCAAAGTTGGCACTGGCTTCTAAATTGCTGCTTTTGGCAAACTTTCACTCCTAGAATGCTTTTCTAGAAGTGAAAGCCTCACTTTCTAGATTTCTAGAAACTCCCCAAAATCTTCCCAGAGCAATAACCATTGAGCAGAAGAGTCGAGCAGGGACTGTTCAAGCTCAATTTCAAGCTTCGAAATGACGCTCCTTTTAAGCAATTTTTTCTAAATTCAAAACAAGCTCCATAAACAAGGCTTAAGAGACCTATTTGGCGAAAATTTAGGAAAACTCTATGCCTTCTGCTTTAACTTTTAGAAAATAAACTTTCCTAAAAACATTCTTCTAACCACGTGGTGATTGGGAACTGCACAACTGTGAACCCAGTATATGGCTTTCTGGTTAAGGAACTTTCATAACTCCTGAAAAATTAATTTGATTTTAATTTTGTTTTTCAAATTTTGAAATTTCAAACAGAATTTGAATTTGCCGGATTCTCCAAAGAGGTGTGTCGCTCCATGGTCTCGCTAATGGACGTTGATCGTTCGGGGAAATTAGGTTTGGATGAGTTTACAACCCTTTGGAAGAATGTTCGAACTTGGCAGGTAAAGGCATTTTTTTAATTCATAAATTTAGATTTAGATTTTTGGTTTTAAATTCAGTTTTAAAAATTGTCCTTTTTATTTTTTCTAAACAGAAAGTATTTAAAATCTACGACACGGACAAGTCCGGGCATCTGAGCTCCTTTGAACTTCGCGGTGCCCTGCAGTCGGCTGGATACAACATCAATAACAAAGTGCTGGAAGCCCTTGTTCTGCGCTACGGAGACAAAACTGGACAAATTTACTTCGACGACTTTATTATGTGTGCTGTTAAACTCAAGTGCATGATTGGTAAGTTGGTTAAATTTTAATTGCAATTAACTTTAATTTCAAGTAAAAAAGGAAGATCAAAAAGCTAAACAAGCCAATTCTAGCATAGAAGGAATTTTTATCTCTAGCGCCTAGAGCGGGCTCGTTTGATTGTAGAATTGGTTGTTGCACCAATAAATAATTTTTTCAAAAATTTAGTAAACCAAAATTTTGAAGTTTTTCTTGTAATTTTTTTTTCAGAAATCTTCAAAGAGAAGGATATTGACAGGAAGCACGTGGTAGAGTTCAATTTGGAAGATTGGCTGCAGAAGACGCTCTATTCATAAGGATCGAGAGGCCTGAAGGCTTTCCCTGCTGAAATGACCGGAAGAAGATGAAGAGGATTATGAAGATTATGCAAATGAGGAGAAAGCTAGTAGCATCTAAAGATTTCTAGAAGAAAAAAAAACTAGCTTTTCCGCACCAGCCTTCCAGCTTTCGAATATCAAAATATTGGCCTCTCAAATTTGCATCTTCTCAAAATTTCAAATTTCCCTTCCTCTTCACTCTTCATCAGTTTTCTTCCTTTTTGCATAAAGATATTAACCTAAGAGTTTTTGCTATATTTTGGGGTGCTAATAGAAGTTTATGGTATATCAGAGAGCTATAATGTGTTGGAAAGGTTTTCAACCACGGTTGTTTGAATTTTAGAATAATCTATCTATAGCCTTAGCTTTTAAAACAAAGATAAAAGTTCTTGCCAAATTGTGTTATTTGTGAGGGAGCTTTAGCATTTGCCAAGAACACAACAATTCTTCCTTAAAAATGATGATCTTTGTGCAAAGTACTATTGAAATTAAACTGCCAATTGAAGTTAATTGAACTTTTTTTTCGTAAAAAAGGACGATAATTTATTTTGTATGAAAACGGCGCATGCAAATCATGCATTTTGCATGAATTCACGTTCAGAACTTCTCAAACATAGTTTCATAATTTTTCTTTTATTGTAACGAGTTAATGGAGATAGTATCAAAAATACAATTTGACATGTTTTGAGATGTTTCGGCTCAATGACCTATGACCTCTTGACCTTGTCCGGCCTGCGATGAGAGGGCGGAATACCGCAAAGTACGAAGACCGTAAATCATGTTGACCCTGTCAATCACTCCGCCCTTCGTTTCATGCAAATAATTTTCGATAAACCGTTTCATAAATCCATCCACCATTTCAAGTTTTACAGCAAAATGTTTCCTTGATCCGTCTTCAGTTTTCTCTTTTCTTTTCAATTCTATTTCAAACGCAATGAATTCTCTGTTGTCACTTTTACCAAACCCAACTTCTTGAACATACAAATCAGGTGCTCGAAATTTCTTTGGATTTGCAAATTTTCCAAATTTTTTGATAACATCCTCTTTAAAGCTTGTCAACTCCACTGCTCCTGACAACATGCTCAGAAATGCATCTGTCATCGGTGCACTTTCTGGAGCTGGTTTGTCATCACTCCAATCCTAAAAAAGAAAAGAAAATTGTTGTGAAAGTTTAATGAGTTCGAAGGAAGGATTCTTATTATAAAATAACCAAACAAGCCTATCGAAGGACCGGAAGCTTTTAATTTTAAGTCTTTGTCCTTCTGGCCTAGGACGGGCTTGTTTGACTTAAGATTTGAGTAAAACTTTTTCATAGCAAAGCAAACCTCACAAAATTTAAAGCTTTGAGGCTAGCGTTCATAGTAACTTCAAATTAAAAGAAAAGTTACATATACACATTAGAATAATGAATCATGTTAGAACTCGGAAGTTACTGATGAGACGTATCCAAAAATCTTAAAGTTAACAGTTGGATTCCAGGTAATAGTTCCGAAAAAAGCTTCAAAAAAGTTCCGAACCAGTAAAAGTTTCAAAAAACAAGTTCCGGAAAAATAATTCCGAAAATAAAATTTTCAAAACTAAACTTAACAAAAACCAAAAAAGTAAGAAAATGAAATTGTTTTAAATTAAAACTAGGTTTAGAATGATATTACGTAAACTTAAATAAATCAAAAATTGCAGTTTGTGCTCGCTTACGCGAGCACAATAAGCGATTTTTAATTCATTCATGCTTGCCCATCGTATATTCACTTAAAAATTATTTCAAAACCGAAACCTAACTACATAAACCAAGCAGTTATTAATTATTTAAATTATTACTTGAAATATAAATTCGGCCGTTTTTTGTTCGGAACTTTTACTCGTTCGGAACTTACTCGTTCGGAACTTTTTTTTCGGAGCTTTTTTTTTCGGAACTATTACTTGCTTCCAAAAGTTGACCAGACAGTATTTAATGATGTGGGTTAACCTACTATGCATTTGCCAAGGTTCACCGGAAGTGTTACGAGAGGGTCATATTGGCTCCGTACATTTTTGCTCAACGTATTCAAGACTTCATTTCTGCAGAGGCAGGATATTGAGCTGACTTCGTTTGAGAAGTATCCAATTGCCACGTCCGGCTCAACGACCGTACGTTCCTCATTATTTAGACTTTCGAATATGCGCGCCACAAAGTACAATGCGCTTTGCTCGCTAGTTTCTTTGAGTCGAAGGGCAAGCAAATGCAGAATTGTTTTGTCTTTCACCAGCGTTTTTGTTTCGGTGGCTAGCAATTGCAACGCTAGGGACTTAAAATGCCCCTTTCCTTTGAGGGTTGTCTCTAGTTGCGCGATTTGCTTCCTGTAGACCTCGTACTGCTTGAGCAGTTCCATAATCGCTTTCTTATAGATTTTGAGTACACGACTCCCTGTCAAGGGTTGTCGCGTAGCCATATATCTATCCATATATTGTATCCATACCTATAAACAAAAATTTAAACACTAACCAACAAATAGTTATTACATGTCACTAATTATCCCGTATCCCAGATATCATAGGCGAACAAACGGTTTCGAGTGCCATGAGGGGCGCTATAAATTCCATGTTTCATTTAAATTTTCTGTTAAAAACACTGTTTGATTCAACAAAATAAGGAAAGCACTTCCGGTGCCCCTCGTGGTACAACTATGTATGAGAATCTTTCGATTGGTAATGAGTATATATTATAAAAATAATGAAAAAACTGAAATAGGAATAAATATTGATATAAATACTGATATTGAAGCACAAATGCTACAAAATTGTTTCGATTTTTAAACTGAAACCAAAATACACCTATTAGACGCATTCTATTAAATCTTTTGCTTCTAGTTGTACCGTTTCTAGTGATTAGAAAGGTATATTTTACTAATTAATTGTGAATTCCATGTTTCCAAAATTTTGAAATATTTAATTCTCCAAAACAATTACCACGAATTTCCCTTCATCGGCTTCTTGGTAAGCCTCGTCTATTGTAGGATGGTGATTCCCCATTGCAAAAATTTGTTGACCAACTTCAAATGGACTTGCAAAGGAAGCCAAGTAGGTGTAGGTACGTTCCGCTAACTTGGAAGCCTTCGTTGCCTTGGGAACCTCCGTTTCCTTAGAATCCATCGTACAAAGAGTGAAACTGACACCGATTCTAGTGTCATCCTGTTCATACTCTACTCTACCCGAGTCTAGAAAGTCAATGCCATCGGATGGTAAAAAGGTGGAAGAAATTGGTATGTGAAGAGCACCTTGCATTATTGAAGGTATGTAGACTGATGCTGGTGGAAGCTTCGTCCAAACCTTGTAAATTTACAATTAGTATTAAAATATACACGATGACTTTAAATAAATAAATATACACAATAAATTTAAATTTTGTAGTGTTGGAGAGACGAAATTGACCTTAAAACGAAAAGAAAGTAATTTCAGATTGGATTTATGAATTAATCACAAAATATTTCTATAAAATCTAGTAGGTACGTTCGACCTAAAACAAAATCTTTTCATATTTTTTTTAATATTTGGAGCTTGATAATGGCGCTGGAACTTAAATTGTGAAAAGTTTGAGTAATTCGAACTTGGAATGGAAAAGGTTGCATTACCACTGGATTTTGTCTAATAGATAGATCCTCCTCAATTAGTGAAACAACGGAAATCAGTTCAATTTGTTTGTTTGAATCGTTTGTAAGAAAAGCTGCTCCAAAAATTTCGCCGACTTTGTAGGTATTAGTCTGTCCAAAAATTAGCTGGAAAATGAATCCCTTAAGTTGTGCGCGGCCGTTTTGGTGCTCGGCCATTTTTAAAAACCGTATTTTTGGAACTCGGCGTTCCTTCCATTCCGGTTTTGATTCTATTTGTTGGCGTAACTGTTCCTCGTACTCGCCTCCGCTTTCCGTGGAACTAAACACTACATCGGTAATACCAGAATCCTACCAATCACGTTTCAAATGTTTCATTTTTTGAGCAGTTTTCCAAATATCCAAATAGCTTACCAAAAATTTTTTCCGAAGGACGCCAACCAGGTATAGAATTGGAGTCTCGTAGAGACCTAGTTGCTCAATCATGATTGGTTGTTTATCTGTTTTCGGTTTGGGCTTATAATTTGTAGGTAAATATCCTTCTGTTGCGATATAGGTAAATACTATGTCCAAGGGCCCAGGTTCCCTTTTGGACGCTACCGTGACCTTTGCCATAACTTTCAGAACGTGCTTGTTTTTACAGGTAGGAATTGTTTCGTAGCTAATTACTTCTGGTGTTTGAAGTAATGTAAGTTTTTTCTCACTCGCAACTGCAGTTTTAGAAGCATCAATTACAGCATCCACAACTTTCTTTGGAATTTCTAAGCTAGTTTCCTTTACCTATAACATAGATTGGATGAAGGATTTCTTTAAAAAATGGTTCTAATTTCCAAACTAAAAACGCATAATATTTATTTATTTTAGTACATAGCATTGGCGTTAGTTTGAAATCAAAGTTATCAATTTCATTTATTACTAGTCAAACCGCCCATTTTTGTACAAGAGGGTTTTAATTTTAATTTCTTGTCCTCCTGTCCTTGGACAGGCTATAGGGTCGTTTGGTTAATTAACATAAGTCAATGTATTGTATTTGACACATTAGGTTATAATAGGTAACTTACAAGTTTCATTGTTAACGAAATATTGACACACCCAGATATCAAGCAAGTTATGCAAAGTATAATATCTGATTTGTTCCTGAAACAAAAAATAATACTTCTGAATTAGAGAATTAGGTTATTACAATTACTCCTTAATTAATTAAAATATTACCCCATAATTCCAAGTTTTTTAGGTGTAATATATGCTAGCTTTCCGTTAGGTGATAATAAATAACTTAATATGAGGTGTTTAAGAAATTTCGCTTAATTAAAAAAATTGCCTGATTTAAAGTCACATAACCCAGGGAGAGGAGGCCTTCCCCTTAATATTTCAAATTAATAAAATGTGTTCATATGGCAGGTAATATCTGGGAATTCGATGTTATAGAATCGGAGGCTTTTGCAAAGCAGTTTTTCCAAAACAATTTTATAATGTGTTATGTAAATAGAACAGAATAGAATAGAAACTGCGATGGAAATTTATACGCCAGCAATATCTTCTGGTTGAAGAAAAAACAGCGTGCAAGTAATATCAGTATACTGAATTGAATTGTAATATTAAAATAATAGGAATATATTGCAACTAGTAATAGTAGAGCGAAAAACTTTGACAATTAACAATTTGGCGTTGCAATCGCCTTATTTTTTAGTTTAACTACAAGCATATTACAATTATAAAATTGCTCGAAACTTATTTATTTCTTTATTTAAATAATATGATTACTTCTTGATTTAGGAAATATAAAAGCTACCAAAATTATTTTCAGGTTACAACTTCTTATTGAAATAATTTTTTCGGACAATATTTTTTGTCTAGAACAGTCACAAGAATGTAGTGAGAGATCATTGTAGACATGTATGTACTTTAAATAACATCATTTTTATAAAAAAAAAAGTTACTTGAAAATTATAACCAAGATACATGACAAGATAATGATTTCCATTCAAACACGAATTTCCTAAAAAACTCGACTTGTGTTGCCAATGAAGGTTTTCACATGACCACTTCATCTCCAGGTTACTAAGATTTTACTTTCAACTTTAAGATACTTAAGTTACGTACCGAGACTTTGCAAAAACGATTAAATTGCACTGGGTGTTAATTGATGCAAATTTAATTTAACGAGAGGTCCACTGTATATCCTGTTGTCACACCGAAAAACGAATGTGCTCATATTGAGATTGAGCAATCATACTGCAGTACTTACTAATGATAAAAAAAACTTTCTAATTTAAATTTAAAAAAAAAAGTAATAAAAAATTATTCAAAACCTATCTCCACTTTAATTTAGCGCCGTTAACGTTGTGAATGATGAATAAGATGTAAACGTTGTTAAGTGTAACACCATCAGTCGCACGCACCTTTTCCACTTTGGGTATAATACTCGAAATTGCAGTGAAAAAACTGTAAAATGAGTACCAACTGCATTAAATTTCTCATTTTTTTTGTGTATTTGTAACGTAACCTATCCACAACATAGTTTCAGTGCTAACATGTTATCGCTCTCCTAAAAGAAAGTTTGTTTTCAGTCCTACGAGCGTCCTCTAGGGAGTTGCGTTGAATTGAAATTAAACTAACAACTGAAGTTATTTGAAATTTAAAAATTTGAGAAATTGATTCCCTTTTTGTATGCGTTTTGAATGATTGAATTCAGGATTACGTTTTTTTTAAATAAACTTTTTTTTTTATTGTAACGACTTAACGGCGGCAGGTGCAAATACAATTAGACATTTTTTTGGGATGCTTCGGCTCATTGACGTTTGACCTTGTAACCTCGCCTGGCCTGCGGCGGGAGGGCTGAACAATGTAAAGCACGAAAGCCGTACACCTTGCTTAAACTGTCAATAGCTCCGCCCCTCGTTTCATGTAAATGATTTTCGAAAAACCATTTCATAATTCCATCTACCATTTTCAGTTTCACAGCAAAATGCTTCCTTGAGCTACACTTTTCTCTTCTGTTTTCACCTCTGTTTCAAATGTTATAAATTCATTTTGGTCACTTTTACCAAAGCCAAATTCTACAACATGCAAATAAGGTTCCAGAAAACTTTGCAGACTTGCAAAATTTCCAAATTTTGAAGTTACATCGTCTTTAAAAAATTTCAACTCAGCTGCTCCTGACAACATGTACAGAAATGCGTTTGTCATCGGTGCACTTTCCGGAGTTGGTTTGATGTCACTCCAATCCTAAAAAAAGTATAAGTATATCAATTATCGTAAAAATCATACTGTAAACTAATTTCGAGAAACTTATTGATTATTAGGAGTCTGTGCCCGCGTGAGTGCGGGCACCAATTGCACTTCAAAACTTCAATTCCACTACAAAACTAAATGGCATTTCCATATTTTTAGATAAGTAAGTGGCCGGAGATATAGGTTTATGTAATTTTTTTCTTGCTGAAAGATTTCTTTTTGCTCAGTATGAGCAATTGCACGGGTATAATGGATGTGCGAGCTCTCGAAGACCTTTTTCGTTCATTCGTGTTCAAGACGCCGAGGAGGAAGGATTTCCTACGCGTGCCTTTGTTCGTTCTCTCCTTGGTCTTACAAAAAATTACCTGCAATCTATGGGTATGGTCCATAATTTGGGATCGGGTAATAGTTCCGAAAAAAAGCTCCGGAAAGAAAGTTCCGAAAAAATAGTTCCGAACGAGTAATAGTTCCGAACGAGTAAAAGCTCCGAAAAAAAAGGTCCGAAAAAATACTTCCAAAAAAAATCATATTTCTTAAACAATTAATAAATGATTGATTTATGTGGTTAGGTTTAAATTTTCACTTTTCTAGATTAGGTTTACTAGGCTATGTTAGGTTTAGATTCGGTTAGTTTAGGTTTAGTTTTACTTTTTTGGTTTTTGTAAAGTTTAGTTTTTGAAATTTTATTTTCGAAATTATTTTTTCGGAGCTTTTACTCGTTCGGAACTATTACTCGTTCGGAACTTTTTTTTTCGGAACTTTTTTTCGGAGCTTTTTTTCGGAACTATTACATGGAATCCATAATTTAAATATAAAAATAAAGTAAATCCTTAAAATAAATTCCTCCTGTCATAGGACAGATGTGTTTGGCTATTTGCCAATAAAATCAACCATCATCGAATCCTCTTGTCCTTGCATGGGATAGTTTGATTTTAATGACACTTGTTAACTTACAATGGGTTTGCCAACGTCTACCGGAACCATAGAGTTATATTTTCTCTGTACATGTTTCGGTAATGTATTCAATATTTCTCTTCTGCAAAGGCTGGATATTGAGCTGACTTCATTTAAAAAGTAACCAATTGACACGTCCGGCCGAATGAAGGCAGATTTAGGACCTTCAAATATCCGGGCAACAAAGTACATACGTACATACGTTTTGCTCTATTCAATCGAAAAGCCAGCACATGAAGAATTGTTTCGTCTTTTACCAACGTTGTTTCGCTAGCCACTATTGCCAGCGGTTCTACTAAATACATTCCTTGTTTGCAAATCTTCTCTAGTTGCGCTGCTTGCTTTCTGTAGGGAGTATACTTTTTGAGCAATTCGATCATCCCTTTTACATTGACTTTCAGTACAACACTCTCTTTCAAGATTACTAGATCCATGGATACGGCAAGTCCTACTACGATGCAAATTGTTGCTATGCGAATTATAGTTTCTGATTGCCTGGAACATTACAAGATTCCTTATCGATGAAAGCTATGCTGACTAAGATTCGTGAAAATCTTATCCCATATGCTTCCAGTCTCTTTTTTGATGTTCCAATAAAGGGCTTTCTTTGAGGTGGTAATAATAGTTAATTTAATTCGTTATTCGTTAACACATTACATTTAGTTTTTAAAATTGTTTTTCACTTAAATACTAGTCATATAATCGAAGGAGAATGAGGCCTTCCTCCTTAAAATTAATAAAAATATGTTCAAGTGTAAAACATGAAATCGACATAAGTGTTATAGAAGCATAGTCGTTCGATAAAGCTAATAAATTTAAATAAAAAAACTTTTCCAATACACTATGTATAAAAACTGCGATGGAAGTTATTTTCTGCGAGCAATACCTTTTCGTTTCAAATATATCAGTGTGTAAGTGATATTGGCGTTTGTGAGTAATATTTTTTCTAATCTTTCTTTTACATTCAGGCAGTGAAATTTAGGCTACATAAGTAGATTTGTATAGTAAAAGTCTGACCTTAGAAAATCAAAATTCACAATAGTTTGACCTCAAGGGGCCATCAAAGGTCGACGTGGGGTCAAGTTTGAATACGGTATCAATCGAACGGGATTTTCTTAAAAAGTTTGAAAAGTTAACCTAATGACCTGGAGATATATGACTTCAGTAGGTCATTATGTTGGTTATGAAGTCATAGACTCCCTTTTCCAACTATCTGTTTAAAACCTCGTAGATTATCGTACTTAAACGGGACTCCATGTCAACATTTGGTGGACTAAAGAGGTCAAACTTATTGCGAATTTCAAGAATTTGAGTTGAAATTTGGATACTGCATCGTTTTTATTATTATAGTCTTAATATGTGTAAAAATCGAACGGCGGACCTACTTTCCCGACTACTTTTGCATCAAACAATAGTTCAGGAGGGAATGAGAAACTGTGCTTGCAATTACTTCATGTTGGTACAATACGCTACTTGATTACGTGCGTTTGTAATAGTTTACAAATCTAATAATTTTATTTTTCAGGCAATTTCCTTTCAAGGAGGGTCACAAGAGTTGCAGTGAGAGTACATGGCAGACATGTATGTGCAACGAATAACGTATGATTTTCTGAGAAAGTACTTACAAGTACTACAAAATTATAGCAACTGATCCAAAATTAACTTACGAGATAAGCAGATAATCCTATCGAACACACACATGTTGAAAACATCGAACATGTTCGAGTTTTCTGAAAACTATATACATGAGAAGTGTCACAACGGGATGAGTTTGCTACTTGAAAGCCATCACATGACCGCTTCAGTATTAGTTGTATTACATTTTCCTTTAGCTTCGACAAAGAAAATGACATATTGATACCATTAAAAATATTTGACTTTTGATTTTTAGAAATACGTAACTATTATTGATTTAGAAAATACTTGGTAGTTGTAATACTACAACAGTTTAATTTATTTATTTTTATAATTTATTATTTAAAATTTCTTCATCCACTTTAATTTTATCGGGTTTAAAACTGTGAATGAGAGATAAGATAATGAAGTTGTAAGTGTAACACCACCACACATATACACCCTTCCAATCTGTGTATAAAATCCAGAACAATTGTAATTCTAGTTTACATTTCGAAGAAATTTGAAGATTTTGAAAATTTTAAAAAGTATACTGTAAAATGAGTGTCAATTATCTAAAGGTTTTCATCATTGGTATTTTTCTAACTTATCCACAATACAGTTACAGTGCCAAAATTTTATCGCTCTCTTTTGTATCAACTCGTAGTCACAAAATTACGTACAGCTAGGACCAAGTTTTTCGCTCTCGTCCTTTCTTCGACTTTCCCTCCCCGCTCAGCTTTTAAACCAAACATCGGCACTTTTGGAGAGAAAATGTTGTTCAAGTGACTAACCAACCTCAAGTGTTTGTTTTATAATCAACAATTAAGTAAAAGGAACCTAATTAGAAATTAATAACTTTAACTAATTAATTAAATCAGACAGAGAATTCAGAGACTTAGAGAAGCTCAGGCTTTAAACAATTTAGTTTTCTTTATTTGACTTTGTGACTTGGTGACCGTCAGCCTCTACACAAGCTCGAAATCGTCGTGGTACCGAGCGACATAGTTTACGACAATAACCAATGTCAAGCTCGTCGAATGCTTGACAGATGGCGCTTTGTAGCTCGTAGAGTGTGCTTGGAGACTTCGAAAATGTTTTCTCCTTAATAAATCCCCAAAGCCCAAAATCGCATGGAGTCAAATCAGGTGATCGCGCCGGCCAGGCAATTCCACCTTTTCTGACACCACGTCCAATCCAACGCATTCCAAACTTTTCGGTCAAATAATTTCGAACCTCATTTGTAAAATGTGGGGAGGCACCATCTTGCATTATCCATTGCTCTTGAAAATCAGTTAAATGCAGTAGACGTGGGTACAAATAGTTCTTGAGCATATAGAGATACCGTTCGGAAGTGACGGTGCATGGATTGAAGTGCGGCCCTGCTACACCGTCAGGTTCGATATGAAAAAAGTACGGTCCTATTATTCCTTGTGTGGAAACTGCAGCGAATACTGAGATGCAGCCAGACTTCATTTTAATTTCTTGTTGAAATTTTGAATTTTCCCGAGCCCAAGACACGTCACAGTGTCTGCTCACACTTCCGTTTAAATTAAAAGAGGCTTCGTCCATCCACCAAATATTTTCGACAAGATCTGGATCCTTCCTGAAGAGTCGAAGCATCTTCTTACAAAACGCTTTCCTAGAACAATTCAATAATAATAAAAAATCAAACGGGGAAAAATAAACACCATCTGGTCCATTTCAACCAAATTACCGTAATGGAATGTCAGCCTCTTTTAAAAACTGGACACGAGTGGGACGGTATGACTTGAATCCATTACGGTGAAGTGCCCTTTTAGCGGAAGTAGGAGGTATGCCCAAGGGTGAAGCCAATTTTCTGACTGAGCTTTTAGGTGTGGCCAAAAAATTTTGAATTAAGTTTGCTTCCCTTGCGACATGTAGCGGATTCCTAGTAACAGCTTTTCGCAACGGTCCTTTTTTATTTGTTACCGCGCCGGTTGCGCGGAACTTCTTGGCAATACTCCGAATGGTGGTATGGGCTGGTGCCGGAGTCGTGAAACGAGTCGCCCACTCGATCAAAACTTGCTTTGGGCTCTTCGTCTCTGCAAATCGATTGTTGACCCAAGCTCTTTCTTCGATCGTTAACGTTCTTGCTGGCATTCTGAAAAGTGAAACGAGAATTACGTAAAATGTTAACATTAAAAAAGCAAACTAGCAAAATTCAACTAATTAAATTCAACAAACCTTAATTAGTTGAAGAAAACGCAGACGTAGTGAAGGGCGTCTGTGGGAAACTTCGAATCCAAACGATTCCCCGGCAACGGCGTGTCAGCCGAGACCGTAGACAAGGTCCAAGGACTCCTTGATCGTTTTACAGGCCCCCTGGAAGCAATCGGAAGAGAAAATCGCTTAATCCCTAACCTTTGACCCTTGACCTCAAAAACCGTGACCTTACCACAGGGTCATTCAAACTGTGCTCCACGGAGGCAATGACAAAGACCGTGATGTCCGTTTTGGTGTCTACCGGCAAATCGACGTTCTGTAAAAAAAATCGCAAACTGTGAAAAGTATGAATTGTTCTGAGCTTCAATTCAACCTTTAATTTAAAGCTTTATTAACTTACCAATTACTTAATGAAGCTGGAGATCCATTTAGTTTTAACGTAGTAGTGTTTTTTTAATTAACTGTGTCCAATTAAAAAAGCGTTTAAGCACTTTCAATCATTTAAAGACTTTATGGCTACTAAAAATTGACAGTTGACAAAACTGACTCCCGCCACATTCTCCCTCCAAAAGTGCCGATGTTTTGGTGTGCAGCTGAGCGCGGAGGGAAAGTCGAAGAAAGGACGAGAGCGAAAAACTTGGTCCTAGCTGTATGAACCACTGTTACACGCCCTCGCTCAGCGAGGTCATGAAGTGACAATCGTGTCACCTATCCCGCCTAAAAAGACCATTCAAAATGTCCGGGAGATTACAACGCTTGATGTCGAAAAGTTAATGTTCCAGATGTCCACCTTTTTTGGGCAGGGACATGCGCATCAGCGTGAATCGTCCGAAGACGTATCCGGAGAGCCCCAACTCACCGTGTCTGAACAGGTACTTAAGGCCTGTGGGGACAACCTAGATTTACCGGAAGTAAGGGCCTTACAGTCCGAGACCTTTGACCTAATATTTGTGCCCATGGCCATGAACGAATGTCCCTTGGCCCTTGCCTCGACGTTCAACAATGCAAGTATCATTGTCCTCAGCCCTATGAGCGTCCCTTCTGGGGTCGCACAGTATTATGGAAACCCATCACCAGCATCATTTGTACCAAACTTTTTTGTCGGATATACAGATACGATGACATTTTTCGAAAGAACGGTTAACTTGATAGTAGAATCTATTTGGCGGACCTTTATTACCGTTATGGTTCCGTATTCCGAAGAAATATACCGGGAGAAACTGGGCGAAAACATGCCGGGATATGACGAGCTTTTGAAAAACACAAGCCTCATTCTGTCAAACAGCCATTTTAGTATTGCGCCAACTCGACCATTTTTACCGGACATTGTTGAAGTGGGTGGTATGCATTGTCGACCGGCGGTTCCTCTACCGAAGGTAAAATAATACATTCTATAATACTTCAATTGACTTTTTTAAGTTTTACAATTTGGTTAATATTTTTTTTTATAAGCATCGGCTAAATAGAAAGTTTAGTAATTAGTCATTATGACCGCTTTTCTTTCCTGTTACCGATTATTAGAACACTTTGAGTATGTGCTGAATACAATGCGCGCGTTATTGAAATGCGAATCAATAATCAATTACACATGCGCGAAATTGCAAAAAAAAACGTTCTTAAGTTTCTTTTGTTTAAATTTTAGGATCTTGAAGACTTTGTTTCTAGTTCTGGCGAGGAGGGCTTTATTTTATTTAGCATGGGTTCAGTATTAAAAGCCGAAACAATGCCTGAAGAAAAGCGAAAAATTTTGGTAAACGTATTTTCAAAATTGAAGCAAAAGGTGCTTTGGAAATGGGATACGAAAGAAATGGACGATTTACCACAAAACGTGAAGCTGAGTAAATGGCTTCCCCAACAAGACGTTTTAGGACACCCTAAAATAAAGTAAGTAGTTAGGTTTAGATCGCATAAAAATTTTAAATAAATTTCTGAAAAAGGTATTAATTTTTGTAACCGTTTACGTTATACTTCAAGAGCGTTTATTACACACGGTGGCTTCGGAAGCACAACGGAAGCCGTTTACCACGGCGTACCAATAATCGGTCTTCCGATTTTTGCTGATCAAACACTTAATATGAAAACCGCAGCGAGCTCTGGCTATGGCATTGCGCTAGATTTTGATTCACTTACAGAAGAAGGCCTTTTCGAATCCATTAATAAGATAGTTACCAATGTGAAGTGAGTATAAAACTAAAGATATACAAAAACACACAAAATAAATATTCGCTAGAGAACTATAACTTTAATTAAAAATCATTCCTTGTCCAGGTACCAAGAAGAGGCTTCTAAAATTTCAAATATTTTCCGAGACCAGCCTGATCGTCCCCTAGACCGCGCCATATATTGGTCCGAATACGTTATCCGACATAAAGGTATTCATTTAAAAATTACCTAGATTCAAACATTCATTTCTGAAAAAAAAATGATTTTGTTTCAGGTGCACCTCACTTGCGATCCTCTGCTAGGGAATTGAATTTCTTTCAATATCATTCAATTGATGTCATTGCCTTCATCACTGGTATACTCCTTGCAATAATTTATATATTTTTTAAAATCATGAAATTGTTGTATTCAAAATTAATTTCCACTTTTACCCCAAAAATTCAATCTAAAAGGAAATACAACTAAACTGACAAAAAATGCATATAAAATATTTTATTTTATTAAAGAATAAACATTTCTACTGAAAATATTTCTATAACATAGCATGATGAATCGATACACACTCAACACACTACTAATTACTTTCCGGTAGTATTTTCTAAGCACTAGAATTCATTACATTACACTGTTATCGAGTATTACAAAATAATGCGGCTTCCATATATTATTCGTATAGTACAAGGACTCGAGTATACCTGCGAATTACAATTGTATTCTGATACAAATTGTAAAGGATTCAAAACAGCTTTTAAATATTTTCAAAAAATATATCCTACTCTTATTAATTATGAGTATCTGATCAATGTAACAGTTATAACCAATGAGTTATAGCAAATGACTAACATTGTTGCTTTTAAATATGTAAAAATAGTCTTCGTTTTTTATATATAATTACAAGAATAAAAGCTCTCGTGAAAATAAGCATCACAATAAAAAGTACAATTTCTAAAGCAGTATTGGTGCACAAAATATTGAATATTGTTTTAAAGTGGGGTAAAAACCCAAAATTTACGATACGGTATGAAACGGCACCATCCCAAGTTTCATCATCATGTCCTTAAGGGTCACTTTTCTCGGTGCCCTCTGAACCACTTGCCGTCTAGGAGCCTTAGTCACATTCAGAAGGGCCAGGGCCCTTGAACTCGACTGGTGATATTTGCCCTTGGCAGGAATTCTACTAGCAAAGTTACCATTCTTGACGATTCTTGAAGTTATTGAGGATAGTTTCAATGTGAGCACTTTTTGAATAGAACGCTTCATCGGACTTGGTAATTCCTTTATCAGCTTCTGAGTTTGTACTTTTCCAGGAATTGCTGCTTCGCTTTTTGAAAATATTAAACATATTAAATAAATACACATTATTAAATAATATTTAACTTATTTAGATTTTTAAAACAAATCCAAGACAATAATTGTTCTACTTACGGATTGTTAATCCTAATGTGAAACAGAATATTTTGGTCAATCCGCACCAACGGAATACTAAGAATTTTCAGATCCAAATCATGATTGTCCTGATAATCATTTTCAGTCCTAGGTTCGATTTTGAATACCACCTCATCCTCAACGCTGCCATCATTTCCAGCGCTCGCAGACTTCAGCAATGTTTCATTTGTACTTTTAGAAGTGCAAAATTTCAGCGATTTTTCATACGAATAATTAGCACAAAATGATTTCAGTGATGCTTCAACATCATTTTCAGCGTAACTACTTTCGTAGGTAACATCTACCCGTTTAAGTGGTACAATCAACTCCTTGTCAATAATTGCCGTGACACTGAACTCTGGAATGCCACTTCCGGGATACGTTTCAAAAATGTCTACTTGTGGAAGCAGGATATCAAATTCACTTGGAAGAATTATGTTTCCATTGTAACATATATTTGGTCTAAGTTCTTTGGTATGAGGCACTTGTTGAACACTTTTAATTGACTTTGCAGCACTTTTACTAGATTTTGAAGCTCGTTTCCGTTTTGAGCATTTCCGGGCTCTCTGTTTCTTATTAGGTAGTTTTCTGGAACATTTTGTATGTTCTTCAGAAGGTGGTGAGAGAATTTCTTCCTTAATTGGGGGTTGAATTAATTGAAACCTGGAGAGAAAAATTACAAAGTTAGTTTACTTAGAAAAAGTAATAATGTTAAATGATAATCATACAATACAATGTATCGGTGGTAAAATACGGTTCAACAGAATACGCCACATTACACTCTTAAATAGGTCATTTATATTATTATATATCTTATTTAGGTATAGTATTTAAAATTTATTTGTGTAATCTTACTTTCGAACGTATGGAAGAATTGGTACTGGAGTATCTTCAAGTGGATCCCTAACAAACCACATGCAACAGTGATACACAATTAATTGATAATAAAATATTAAATTGTACAAAAAATACTTGTTTAATTGATTACCTTTTAATCTGAGGAGTTGAAAAAGATTGATACATGCTGCCATGAATAGCCGAATAATGGTCAAGATTGCTTTTGGTCTTGACCCAATTTCACATCCGGAGGGATTAATTACCTCAATATGTTACTATTGAAAAGTTTACATATATTTAAGTTAAATTATATTTATTGATATGTTATATACTACAGTGAATTTCAACAAATAAGCAGCTGTGATAACTAGTAATTACCCTAAGTCTGATTTAAAACTAACCTAGTTAACTTATTCCTCTGACACATCCGAGGTATTTGTGTATTGCGGGAGCTCTTCAATGTCAGGAATTACGCAGAGCAATTCACGTATTGTTATTGATTTGAAACATGTGTTTCAAAATACCGTATACTGTGTGAGAGAGCTGTAATACACGCCAGCAACTATGAACTATTTTTGAAAGCAGTGATCCATGTACTGTAAATAATTAAGACTAACACCAGTAATAATTACTCCTGTGTAAAGTAAACTCCTGTGTTGCATTGATAACTTGTTTTACTACGGTCATGTATTGATTAGGGATTTGGCTTAAGGCAATTTATAGTACTAAATAATTGATATTGTTTTCAATATTCGGAACAAGGTTTCATATAAGTTGGATTATTTATTCGGTAGTCTACTAATATTGTGTTACCAATACATAATAACTCGTTGATATTATTTTAATGTATAACTACTAACTAGTACTAGATTACTAACTATCATTGAGAGTCTGTTATTGACTATCACACTATTTTTAATTTAGGATTCTAGAATCCAGTTCTATACTTTTTAGCAAAGCTAAATAAGAGATGGCGGAGTGAGTACCCAGCAACGCTAATTCAAAACCCGATAAGCTTACTTAGTTAAGCTTAAGTTTAGTTTTAGATAAGTTAGATTAGCTAAGTCTTTTGTCACTAATAAGCACTAATTCAATATTTTAATTGGTTTATATTTCAAGTAAGGTAGTCTGCTTTAGTTGCTAGTGTCTTGGGCAATAGGGAAACTGACCAAATAATTACAATGATATTTGATTCAATGAATAGTAAAGAATCTACAACATAACTTGACAAGGAGAAGATGATGCATTACCGAAAAGAAACTTTATATATTCTATAAGTTTTTTTTTGAATCGCCATTACATTATTTTTATCTAAAAATTTAAGTATTATATATTTATACTACTTTAGTAATTACTACTTTGAAATCAACGTGTTGAGGTGCCAAGTGGAGAGTAGCATATAACAGAAGGCGGGGTTTCTTTAGATTTTTTGCTAAAAAGTCTATGTAGAAAAAGCTCAACCAAAAGCCCGCTTCTTGTACTTCGTCTAAAACAAAAGTATTTAACAAATTAATTGAACATTTTAAGAAGCTTCGTTCAGTCCCATTGTGATTTCGGTTACGTTAATATCGAAGTTTTGCGTAAAGGGTAGGGAAGGCATCGATAAACGGTAAAGTAGTATAAATTATACAACACTTTAATATTCTAAGAATAGAAATAATTGTACTGTCGGAATATTTATAGCTACAGCTATGGGGCATCCAGACTTGAAACTGCATTCCAGCAACGTAGGTTACAGCTACCAGTGGACAATTTATACAGTTTTTGGAATGTTAGATAAAAACACGGTAAGTAAAATGATTAAGTTTACGATTTACTATCTTAATAAATGTCACATCAATGAAAATACAATTGCTAAAACCTAAATGGACCTATTTTGCAAACAATCATTGCTTTATGCATACTATATGAATAATGAACTTATCACTGAAATACGGAATTTATATTTATGTTATTAACTAGTTTTAGCTTAAATAGTTTTAAGGGGGAAATAGTAGTAGCGTAATAATTCATAAATGCATACATCTGAATTACTGAATGTTTTCTAAAAATGAGTATCTTGGATTTAAATACGTAAGATGCGGTTTGCTAATAAGTTTAAATTGCAGTTTATTAGAATAAAATAAAACAAAAATCTCCGCAAAATGTTAATTAATGTTGTAATTTTTTAGTATAATAACTATATTTTGTGTTAAGTATATCCTCGGAATCTCTGAGAACAGAATCACAGGATGTCATATCCTCCATCAACGATTCCAGCGATGCAAGGTAAATTAAACTTGTTTTGATTCATCTGGTGCACTTTACTGAAATCATCGTCCTTCAATTGCAATTTTTACCTTTATCAGGACAAGTCATTTGGATTTGAAGAGATAAAAATTGTCGGTTTTAGCTTCAAGTGCTAGTGCTAACCACTCCTTGTCAAATTTGCAATCTAGATAGCAATTGTTTTTCAGTTTCAAATCACTTAAGTCCCCTCTTTAAGGCCTAATTGAAACACATTTCTGAACAAACGTGGCAATAACAACACAAATCTATATTAACATTAACATCACATTGTTATAAAAGCTGCGCACTTTGCTCAGGCTTTCATTTTTTTTTGTTATAAAACAAGTTCTCTGAAATGACGCTAAAAGTAATTGTTATTTCCCTTTAGTTGTTTTGTTAGACCACGTAGTTTTCCACGAGCATTATGTAATTGAGGATGTGAATTTCAAAAGTTGTTCAAAAACAATTCTAAAAAGAATTGTAGAAGTTGTTTACATGTAAACATGTTTCATTTAAATTAGTTTTTCAAGCTCTAATTGCAAAGATTTTAGTTTCACAACATTCTACTTTTATTGCACTAAACCTGATACTGAATAGCATAAAATTCTTGACGCTCCATGACCTCTTGAAATACGTTATTACACTGGAGTACTGTCGTTAGCATAATTCCATTTTCATTAGGTCGCTAGCTTAGCGAACTATCGAATCTAGCGAATCGAAATGAGAACTAAATTCTTAGTCACGCTTACGTTCTCTCTTTGGCTGGGATGACGCATTTTAGGCTCAGCGCTAGTAAAGTTGACTATTTTGCGTCGTTTTTGTGGTGAGGCGGAGCGATTGCGGCTAATTGGCCTAATCGCGGTTAATAGGAAAAATAGGTTTGGAGATTGTCCATTTAAATGTCTCGGGCACTCGGGCTTTTTCCTAGATGATATCTCAAAAATTAAAAAAATATGTCAAAAAGATTATTTTTAAAAAGCTGTTATGGAAAAGGCTTATCCACTTTATGCAACGTGCATGGAAGGCCATTTGTGTCATTTTTTAAATGTCAACTTTTGAATTCTTTGGCAATGAGACTGGGAGAATACTGCCAAAAAGGGCTTTAAATGAAAACAAAAAATGTACTGGTTAAAAATACTTGTACAAAAATTCTTCATAGGAATTTTAGCACTATTGCTGCCGAGATTTTTTGCACAATGTCTTACTTGAATTCTTAATATTATATTTTGGCATGATATAAAAAATATAAATCTAAAGTGCAATTATCTAAAGTGTAATTTTACAACATTCTTTTCTAACGCTGCATTCTAGAAACTAGAAACTGATTTCGTTATCTCAAAAACGCATCCAACAGCAAACTTTTTATATTTAAATGTGGGAATAAAAATGTTACAATATACTCATTATAATACATGTACTATTTCAATATTTAGATTAGTAGAGTAAAGCTTTCGTTTGGAACGCTCAGTGGCAAAAAACGACGAAAGATGTATTTCTTTCAAGACCATTTTTGATTGGTCGATCCATTACATAAAAAAAAACATTTTTTCATCTCCTTTTGCAACTTGATCGATGCACTTGTGAGGGTGAGGTGTTCATCACGTGGAAAATAAGTGCATCATTTCTTGACATCTTGAAAAAGGCCTTCACTCGATCCTTTGCAAGTCCAGAATGGACTGGACTTGTGTTGATTCAAAAAAAAAAGTGACGTGAATAATGTGACACGACGTGTGTCCCAAGAACCCTTATTAAGGACTTTTTTGTGGTCCATTTTGGTCATGGCCTCATGATATCTTTTGTCAAAGTCATCTGCAGACAAGCCCACGCACTGAACTTTTACCAAAAAAATATCCAAGAATAGGAATTTTTTTTTCACTTTTTGCAACTAAATTTTGTCATGAGATTTTGAGTAATAAAAATAGAAAGTCATCTATGGCATAAATGGCATACAGGCATATGGCATCTTGGCATATGCATTGAAAGAAAAAACGGACATAGGAAAAATTTGGGTTACAGAGTGATTTTTGGGGGTATCGTCACATGACCTTTTTTTAGAAGATCTCGTCACATTTGAGTATTCTGTTCGTGACACGCGTTGTATAACGAGATTTTGGTAATTTTGGGTTGTTTTGCGAATTGTTGATGTAATGCTTTATGCGAGAGCCTTTGGCGATTGACGTCATCCTTGATCTTTTCTCTTACAAATTTCGCAAAGGCGAAAACCACTACCTTCTATTTTCTTTGAAGAATGAAAGTCCTCTTTTTGCAATTTCCTATTCAAAGATCCTGCTCCGGCTGGAAGGAAAAGCGTCAGAATCGCTGCGCAGCGATTCTTTGATTCTCTTCAAAATGAAGAAGGGGAGATGCGGTCTTTTCTTCTTCTTTTTCGCTCGAGAAGGGCCCCGAGCAAGTAATGGTAAAAAAAAGCCCCTAAGCCACTGCGGCTCTTTGGAAATGCTTAAGAGCTGCAAAGCGTGGCCTTGAAGAATTTTCGCATTGAAGCACAGCAGCAGCCGGGCCTCATGATCTACAGCCTAAAAAGTACTGGAGAGATCACTTGCCAATTTTTTTTGCAATTTTTTTTTTGGCAATTTGCAATTTCCCCTGCAGCTAAGAACTTTACTTCTTCGAATTACTCCGGCAGGCTTTAGCTTAAATTATGCTAATTTTTGTTTAAAGCAAATTCATCTTCACTTGAGAGTTTTTTCCTTGTTGCGAAAATTTCGCAATTTCTCCAGCCAAGGCAAAGCTATTGTAATTCTGAAGAAAAAGAATGAATGGGCCCAAAAAAAAACGTTTTTGCAAACACAAATTTTTGCAAATTTTTTCCTTGCTTTCAATGCAAATTTGCACAAATGCAGATGATACAATGACGCGAAGAGGCCAATTAGGAATGACAGAGTTTCCAGGGCAGGCGGCGCTGCCCCGCCCTTAACTACATTTGCAAAAAATTATGCTTCTCCATGGCGTGATAAGCCAATTTATAGAAAGTCGTAGTTTTATGACGGATGAGGGCTGAGTGCAACTTTTCGCAACCTTTGCGAAAAAAAAATTGACGCCCCCTGCGTCATGGAGTAAGAAAGTTGAAAATATTTGGCGGATCCGGAGCTGTTAAGGAGGGGTTGTCAATTTGCAAAAATCCAATTTGCGAAAAATTCAATTTGCGCGAAAAATCCAATTTGCACAAAAATAAGTACTCTCCAGCAGGATTCCGGATTTAAAGTTCCATCGTGGTGGTGTCATTGAGCAAATTCTCGCATTTTATTGACTGAATGACGCCAGATTTTTCCACGGTTTTCCTCCTTTTTCAAGTCAATTATGAGGTAGTGAGGAAGAGGAAGTGTTTTTGAGCTTATTCAAATTTTAAATTTGCAAATTGGGAATTGTCAAATTGTGATTTCGCAAATTGGGCGGTGCGCAGTTGGAGGAGATGCTGGAGCTGAAGTGCTGGCTCATCTGTGTCTGCTGCTGCCAGGGACTTTAGAGGTGACCGTGTGACGTCGGCCGCTCATTGGTTGGATCTGACGATGTGACGATGCGTCCCAGAGTCCAGGTCCATGGACATCCCTGTCGACACAGCCTCTGGACATGTTGACGTGTCTTGGGAAGCAGGGGAGGACGAGGGAGGTCTGGGGTACTTGCTACGGACAAAAAAAAAGTGGCAAAAACAGAATTGTGCAAAATGATTGCCTTATTTTGGCAGAGTCCATTGCAGGGAGGCAAAGACGTCATCGCATCACCTTCTCCTTCAATCGTGTTTGTTTCGATCAGGATTTTCTTTTTCGAACAATTTTCAATTTTCTAAACAACTTTTCTAATAGAGCAAAAAAAAGTGACGCGTCGGTGAAAGGCCCAGTGCATTATTTTCCTTCCTGGAAAACATAAAATCAATTATTGCCTTTACAATCATGATGCCATTCAATTTCTCAGACAATGCTTCTCCCTTTAAATCCGATTCATTCTCCAAACGTTTTCAAAGAACGTTTTTCAAACTTGTTTTCAAAACACGTTTTTCAAACTTCTCTGAAAATATGAAACCTTTAGAATGAAATCTGTCTCCTACTCAAAATTTTCACACAATTCTGAAATTCTAAAACACTCCTAAATATAACCTTAAAATGAAATACTGAGCAGTTTTTGAATTTTCAAAAAGTATTACCCAGAACACAAAAATTTTTTTTGGAAAAAAGAACTTTATTTAAAAAAATTATTTGATAAATTTACATTGTTTGAATTGTAAGATTTTAAAATAACGATCAATACCCAAACAAAAACAATTTCAAGCTTTGGAACTCAAACAGGACATTTTTTTTATTTATAAAATAACAACCAATATCCGGCACGTGAGGTCAAAGGTCACCTTGAAGTTTTCACAAAAGAATTTTTGTCTACGTGCACTTTCTGTTTGGTTCGAACCGGTATGCTTTGGAAGCGGTTTCAGAATTTTCCAATCACCATTCAAAAATAAACGATTCTAAAAAAAACGGAGAAAGGAACAAAAACAGAAAATGAGTCAGAATTAGGTAGAAGAGGTCAAAGGTCACAGTGAAAATTTCAAAACAATATGCTAAAAAAAAGCGTCTGTTCTGAAAAGAAAAATCTTCTTGCTCGTGGTACCTAGTTTCTAAAATTCGAATTCAAACCTTCTGCTCGAAGTTTTATAATTCCAATTCTAGAATTTGAACAAAATTCTAGGCAAACTTTAAAAAAAGTAATTCCCGAAGAAAACATTTCTAAAATAAGATTTTTAAATTAGAAAATCAAAAGGTCAAAGGTCACAAGTAAGGAAAACTTATCCTACTTTCCTCCGACTATTTGCAGGAACCGAATTCCGGTTTTGTAATTCATTTTTAATGCGAAGCTTATCGTTTTTTTTTGTGTCCACTTCGTGTGGCCCATCCAAATTGTAGTGGAGTGGCCTTGTACCTTATTCTGATGTTGTTTTGATACATTTTGGACATAGCGCTTTGGCGAGCGCTATGTATAGGATTCCAGGCAGTATCAGCGCTAGCTCCCGGGGGGCGGGGTCGGCGGAAAGTTTTGCAAAGGAGGGGTGGGGAGGCCCGTATTGCGAATTCTGGAGTAGGTGGTGGGTGGTGGGGTGGAGGTTCCAGGTCTGTACATTGGGATGGAAGGCTGCTATGGAAGGCTCTGTACATGAAAAGCCTGTGCTTCCTAACCCACACACCCATTTCTACTTTTCCATTCACACCCGCCGCTCCTCTGTGTTCTGTGCTTCGACTTACCATCTGGAAATATAGAACTACATTTTTCCATCCCGACTTTTTTTACTACTCATTTTGGTAAGGCTCGAACCATCATTTTACACCGCTTTTTTTCAAAATTCTAATTAGCTCTAGCATTGTTTTTGAGCCACCGGCCAAATTTTTTTTTGTCCGTGGGAACCATTTTTTTGTTCATGGCCCATTACCAACACGGCCGTCCAAGCCTTGTCCAGAAAATCCAGATTGTTGGGCAATCCACACGCCTTTTTCCACGTCACTCCTCGTTTTGTCCATGTTTCTCTAAAAAAAATACTCCCATCAACTTATTTTGTGGAATGTTACGCGAAAACGTTTTTGTAAACAAGCTCATTTTTTAAACAAGTACATTTTTTGAAACTAAACCAGTTTCTAAAGCAAACGCATTTTTTAAAGCAGACGCATTTTTAAAGCAAAACAACGCCTTTTGATGAAATTCTGCACATTGACAGCGCCCCCTTAATGCGTCTCCGCAAAACCAAAACTGAATAGCAATTTCCGAAAAAGTAAAATTTGAAAGTCTAATGCCCGGTTCCACCAACGCCGGTTAACTTTAATCGCCGATTAAGCTCAAAGTTAATCGTCGATTAAGGAAAACGCG
>JAQFYP010000032.1:0-60540 GCA_034694865.1 Bilobella braunerae
GCGAGGTTACGGTGAAAGTGCTGCTGGCCGCGAGCTGCAGCCGCTGCGGCATGCCGCCGCGTCAAATTATTTTGGTGTGGCATACTCAGCGTCAAAAATTTTGCAATTTGCCGCTGCCGCGTGCCGCTGCGGCCTCGGTGGGGCTCGAGCTTAAAGGACCAAAAGGAGAGCAGCAGATGCGAAGCGAGGGATGAAAGTTAATTTAGCCGAAAGTGTCAAGAAGGTGTGGTAAAGATTTTGATTCCAGGAAAACCGCGGCGGTGCCTATAAATCTCTAGGCTTTGCTATAAACCAAACCCAAAGGTAAACCATGCGGGGGAAAAATAGAAAGCCGTGAACGACGCAGGGGGGTCGTGGGAATAAAAGTGACGCAGAAGGATCATGCTTTTACTTTCTGGCCCGTCGGCCACCTAATCCGCCCCTGACAAGGGTAATGTCAAGGTGGTTACCATGTCCAACGGCCACTTTTTTTAATCTGCTGCAAATCTCGACCACATTTCAGCACCATAGCACCAGCACCACTGGTTCATGGTGCAATTTTCAGAAAAGGGATTTTGTTTCAGTGGGATGTACTTTGCGTTCCTGGGGATTTGCTCAAAGTGCAAGTGCATTTTCTGTTGTAAGTTCACGGCCTTGTGGTTTTGATGATGGAATTGGTTTACGTTGTTCTTCGGATCAAATGAACTTGAATTTTCTTTCAGACCAAAAAGTCCAGACTGGAGTTCCTGGAAGGTCGAGGCCGAAATTATTATTACGTTGAGTGAAGCTCAATTTCAGACGGGTAAAATAGCTGGTCTGGAGAATTTAATTTGCTGGAACGAGATCTCTGGAGAGAAGCGGTTGCATTAATTTTGGACTGTTCCAACATCCGAAAGTTTCCAGAAGGCCATTGTGCTGCACAAATTGTAGGCGATATTGGTCAGCATCTGCTCGGTTTTCCATTTTCTATTTTAGGATTTCTTGGCCGTACTTTTCAACGCCGTACTAATGTTGCTATTAAGTGGCTTTAAAAAATTGGTTTAAGTGGGATAGGCTCAAATTGAGTTGTTTTGTGATTTTTTGTTTTGATAAAGGCTACTTAAGTAGGATTTTTTAAGGAGGTAGAATCACTTTTAGAACATGATGCCGCTTTAGGGTATTATGTGCTTTAGATTAGCTTTAGTGCAAGTGCAAGAGGTATCCATTGTCGATTAGTCTATCGATGAAATCAAATTGTAATTTCAAAATCGTGATCTCATTGTCCAGGAAAATAATGGATGAGAGGCCTCAAGGGATCTGGACACGATAAAGCTACAACTGGAATTTTATTGGATACTTTGCCTTGCTTTTGAGGAAGGAAAATTTGGTCAATTAAGCGATTTGCCATTATGCTGTGTAATAGTTCGATAGAATCTAATTTAGAGGCATTGAAACTACAGCGGTTTAATCTGAATTAAAGTTAGCTAAGTTACCAATGGAATTTATCAATCTGTGGACTTACTACTAATTTTTTAGAACTTTTAATTTTTAATTAAATTTAAATTTAAAAATTAAAATGAAATAAATAAATTTTGATTTAGAAAACCAAACAAGCCCGTTTTTGGACGGGGGTCATTTAACGAGCGGTAGAATCAGAAAGATTGAAAACCATAATTATTATTCAAAACCATTTAAAAAAAGTTTTAAGTTTTACTACTTATAAAAATGTATTTGCATGCTGATTTGTATTTTAGCGTAGAGTAGCCTTTGAGTAAGGATTTTGAGCAATAGCGACCGATAGATTGCAATTGCAAAAGGAAATCCAATTACGTCTTTTGAAGTATGTAAACTAAAACTTTGAACAGGTTTTAATTGCGGGTCTCTAATTAACCAAATGTGTTTTAACGTGTTTTCGTCGTGTTTTCCGTGAGGTTTCCTCCTGTTTTGGAATAGTTCAAGGACTCGTATTTTAATTTACATTTTGAGGCTTCATGCGGTTTCTCGCAGGGTCCTTAGCTCCGTCGTTGCCAAATCCAAGGCCCTTTGAGCAGTTCCTAGAATCCGTGTATTGGTGGGTTTGGGTGTAAGGGGAACTTGGTGACACACTGGGCGGAGGAGGCGTGAAACTAATTAATTAGAACTATCATTAATTAAAATTCTGGTTCAAGCCCTTGTTCGGCTTCTCCTCATTTTTGACGTTTCCTTGACCCAGATAGATTGGAAATATTCCAGGACGATCTCACTTGGCAAATTAGTTTCAAGGTCGCAGTCACACGCAGATTCTGTTTACACCAAAAAAAAAAAAACTTTTGTCCAACTTTTTTAATTGAAAACCTCCAAAAGAACCCAAGGAGAAATGTCAATTTAGAACAAATTTTAGAACTTCTGCCGAAATTGGAATTTTTGGGGTCGACATTGGACAAAGGTAATTAAGTGCTAAAGGAAGCACCACAGGGGGCAACGCTTCAACAATCACAAAAACTTTTTTTTAAATCTTATGTTATAAAAAAGGCCAAACAAGCCCATCCATGAACAGTGGAGCCTATAAGGTTCCCGTAAAGTGCCGTAGTCGTGTCATCAACTAATAATTTTGAATTCGAATTTAATAAATCAAATAGTAATATCATTAATCATAGTTTTTCTATGGGAAAACAGGTAAGGTATATTATAGAGCTCCCGTGTTCTATGACCGGTTTTTCTAGCTAGTTTTTCTTTTAATTTGAAATAAATCAATGATGTACCATCTCACCCACATTACACATTCCTTGTTCGGCTTTTATTATAACTAATTTTTTTTTTAAGTTTAAAAGGAAGTTTTCAGCGTTAGATCTCACAAAGAATTTGTGACAGGTGAGACAGGACACGGCAGCGTAAAATTTTGACAAGTTTCCAGCCTTGTTTTCCTGGAAGCTAATTCCTGCGACGGAATTCACAACTTTTGCTACTTCCCACAATTAAGCGACCAGCATCAGCATCAGCATCATTTCAAATAGAATTAAGGAGCCCCAACCAATTTGTCTTCAAAGTGAAGTCGGAGTAGTTGAACTTGCTTTTTCCCACGGACTAATCGTCCAACTTCCGTTCCCATCCCCAGCACAAACGTCTCTTTCAAGGGCAAAGGGGATGAAACAAAGGCACACAGAATTTTTTGTCCATTTTTTTTATACTCCTTTAAGTACCCAAGGACCCCTGTGTAGGGAGGAAGGACCCTTGAAGCATGATCTTTTGGAATATTTTGCTAAAAATTTAAATTAAGACTGATACATTATGCAAGATCCGGCCCTGTGTTTGAAGAGGGGAAGTGCGCCGAGGGGAGAATCCTTGCTTATTTTAAGATAGAAAAAGAATACTTGCTTATTTTAAGATAGAAAATGAGGATAAGCAGAGATAATAGAAAGGGAAAGAATCTTCATATTTATTTTAAGTTTCAGAATAAAAAATTCAGGGATTACTTTTCTCGTCACGCTATGCTTCACCGGGTTTAAAAGAGGAAGCTCTTTTTTTTGTCTTAAACATCAAATCGAGCCTTGTTGCTTTAAGCCTCTCTGACGTTCGTAGTCAAATTTCCAGAGAAAAAATAATGCTGGAGAATTTGAACCCTGGAGAGGAGGGTTCAAGGCCACTTTTTTGAAAAGTAGACAAGGATGGAAAGGTTATTTGTTTTTGAAGAAAGCAATAATTCAGACATTTCTTTTTCGGATAATAAGATGACAGCCAGTCGAAAAGTGGCTTTTTATATTTACAAGCCGTACAAGCCCGTTCTAGGACAGAAAGAGCCCTTAAGGGGTATCTACATTTAAATCACCACCTTAATTACCCGATTCTTGTGTTTTACCTCAATTTTCACTACTTTTTCTTTGAGAAATTAACCTTAGATTCAAGAAAAGCGCTTCCTTGTCCTAGGACGGGTTTGTATGGCTAGTTTCTTACAATTGGAAAAAAAATAAGTTAAAAAATTTAAACACTACTGAGAATCTTGCCCCTGCATTGAGTCGAGGACTCCTAACCATTGAACCAGAATTCCCAAGTAATTTTCCCGATAAGCCGCACATTACATATGGAAAACTAAACTTTTATATATTAGAATTCTGAGGAGGTTATTGGATGCAGTTGCGGAATTGATGCAGAGATGCTTTTTTATTTTGGATAATGTACCCATGACTGACGGCTCAAGAGATGAACTTTCCATTTTGATCTTTGAGCAGTGTCTGTTCTGTAATCTGAATTGAAGAACAGTGAACGCTTGAGTGACGATGGTCCATATTGCAAATTGAGATTCAGCGAAAGCGACTTTCACTAGATACTAATTCTCTTTTGAGAATTTTCTTTTCCACTATGAGTTCTTTTTGAAGTATTCGTGGCCCTTAAGGGCCCGTCTGAAGCAATTGAGTCCTAATATAAAAGGGCAAAGGGCCGCCAAAGTGCGCTGTCTAGCCGCCCAACGATCAAAATAAAGTGTCAGGATTGGCCAATTGTCGAAGTCTCTCAAGTTCTATTCAAGTTCTGATTGGCTGGGGAAAGGTGTTAATGAATAAAACTCCTGGAACACCATTCTCTCCCTCGGCGGTATTTTGTCCAGGAAAATTTATTTGACTTCAAGAGTCAAACTAATTAAAATCTCCAGAACTTTATGGCTTTGCCGTGAAATGACGGCGTAGTTCCAGGAGGGAAATCGCTGGGAAGAATGCTGTCGTCGCTTGCCAATCATTGGGAAGAATAACAAGTCAGGGAGATGTCATTAAAATGTCGGCTTACAAAGGTAGTCAGGCAGATTAATTAAGGTTTCCGCAAAATTCTAAAAGGTACGTTGTAACGGTATTTCTAGTTTTGATTTTGATTTTGATGTGATGTAAGCATTAATTAATTGGGAGTTTACCTGGAACTTCAAAGGTTTTAATACTTTAATCAACTTGAACGCTTCCGTTGAAACAAATGATCTAACGTGCCGTAATTCTTATATATTAAAAGCTGAAGACTCAGATCGTGAGTGCGTGACACGGTAGCTCTTCGAAGTAATTTTTTGCATTTTTGTAGCTAACTAAGATTGAAACGTATTGCTATAAACTGCGACTAGAGTTCTAAAACAACGTCTTTTTATGTCATTTCTATATTTTTAAAAATTCTATTTTGTCCAACATGAAGCTTAACAAACCCGTCCAAAGACAGGAGTACTCTGTTTAAATTGAGATTTGTTGAACTAGAAAACGCTTGAAATTGAAAATACATTCCTAAACACTTAAAAGCTTTTAAGCCTAATCCTCTAGGACGCGGACGGGCTTGTTTGGCTATTTTTAGGAGAAGTATTTTTTGGGAAAAACAAATAAATTAGTTCACCTTAATCTCACAGCCCTTGACAAACAGTATTGATTGGTTGGTTAATTGAAAGATTCCTCCGAAAGGTCATTCAGCTCTGGGAAAGACGTAGTTGTCCAAGTTTTTTTTAGAGATGAGATCCTTAAGCGAGAATCTGAAAGTGATCTTTACAAAAAAAAAGTCTTGTATTGACTATTGAGAATAGATTAATCGAACAACGAACCTAACCATCAATTTGAAAAGGCAAATAAACCCAAAGCGACAAATAAAAATAAGGTTTTCCTTCTCTAATCCATTACAAGGAGCTACAACTTTTTTTTTTATATTTATTTAAGTTGCTCCTCCTTAAATTGGTTTTCCCAACTTATTTGCTTATCTATTCTCATTCTAATCTTAAGTCTCTGGAGCTTTTTTTTTTTCGTTTCGCAAACATTTGGCAAGAGTCGTGGTCGGCCAAATGCGGTTTTCAGGTTTTGTGAGACGTGACGACCGTTGACCTCATCTCGGCCCGTTGCTATGACGACGAACGAGATGATGTCCATGGACATCTTCCTCCAATTAAATCACTCTCAAGGCTATGATACCCTTTGGTTGGCAATTACGAAAAGCCCTGAGAATGGCGCTCTTAATGAATAACAAAAACGAGGAGATTAACGAATTTTTCGATGAGTTCTGCGCCTCCTCAATTCATCTTCCTCATCTCTCAACTTGTCTCTCTAATTTATTACGTATCTCTCTGCATCTTCAAAGATCTACAGATAAACGTTTTTCTGCAGTATTACATAACCCCTTTTCCACTTATGCATATGTCTATAGGATGTCGCAGCTTCTGCAGAGCATACGAATCGCCAATAATTGTAGCAGCACGCAATCAGACGAGCTAAAATGTGGTTAGCAGAGGTAATTTACGAAGAAGAAAAAAAAGATGAAGGAATTATGAAAGGCATAATTGGATTTTGAAGGTGGTGAAGACATGAAGAAGAGTGTGTGTAAATTGCAATGATGGAAATTGCAATCGGCTGCGGTTGAGTGCTGAGCAGCAGAAAATTGCTGGTTCCAGGCACTTTTGACCTTTGACCTTTTCCTGGAGCTTACGCAGGAAAGACAAAAAATTGCGAAAAATCGGAAGTGCGTGACTGCTGCTGGGCTTGAGAATGCTGGTCTTTGGCCCTCTGCAAAAAATGCGTGTCCCTTATTGAGGGCTCATTGTGATTTAAGATGCATAGAGGGCCTTAAGGCTTAAGGACATCTGGAAGTAGCCTCGTTTTTTGCCCTGTAAAAGCTGCATTATGCTGTAGTATCACCACCTTAACATTACGAAAAGAGCCTCTCTGACATGGTAGGCAATGCCTCTATGGTAGGTGGTAGGTTGATGGTAATGGTAATACCTCTCACTGGTATGGCTGGGTGCGAAGCAGAAGGGAAACTCTTCAACAGTTGAACGCTGGGAGTTGAAGAGGGAAGAGCTACGGAACGCTGTGGGAAGTGCTTCTACTGTTATTGAAAAAAAACACTGCTTTTGTTGAATAGAAATTTTTAAAATTTTACGAAAAACAAGTTGAAATTTTATTGAAAAAAAAAACGTGAAATTTCTATTTCGAAAACTTACAAAATATCGCCGTTTTTAAAAAACAACCCAATAGACTCCCAATACAGAGTTTTAAAACTTTTGTGCAAATCTTGATTTGGTGTAGTGAACTGTCAGTGAAAATGGCCTATTCAGTTGAATTGGAGCAAATTTGTTCAAAAATTGACAATTTGATTTAACGCAAAGGCCCGCCCTTTAGTTCTACAATTACTAGAAATTGTGTCGTATTAAGGCTAAGGGCTTCTAAAAATTATTGAAGATTGAGACAACATCGAATGGGTGTGATGCGGCTCCGCCTGGAAAGTAGGGTAAGCTCGAGCAGTGGTTTTTCTTTGTCCATTAACTTGATTCCTTTCCATTACTTTCTCCATTTGAACAGTAATATTCGTAATGAAGAGGAGTCCTGCTTTTCTTAGAAAAAAGAATAATAAAAACTAAGACTTCCGTCTTCGGCAAAGCGGCCTAGTTTGAAAATGTAGACAATCTCGTATCAATCTCCTAAGAGAAGCACTACAACTTTCTCCAGCTTTCTCCAGGAAGTATTTTGGAAAGTAGAAAAGCTGTCTTCTGTCATCAGGCCTAAATCGCTTCCTACACATTTCGTTGTCTTCCGGTATTTAGAACAGTACTAGAACTAGAACACCAAGTATTTACCCTCCAGTAAAGCTCCTCCATTTCTCCATTAGGGAAAGTGAGCTCCGCTCGTGGATCCTGTTTCAAAAAGTAGGGCACATGGACAACACCGGGTCCAGTTACCACCGTCTAATGGTCAATGGCCACTTGACAAAACAAAGTAGAGCTAATGGTAAGCTCCGGAACTTACAGTAGAGGGTACGGGAGTACCTGGAGGGAAACAGGGATTTTTTATGTTAAAAGCCGTAGCGTGCGTGACAAGTGAACCAAAAAAGTACGGCTAAGTCAAGAAATTTAAGACTGGGCCAAATATGCCTGTCCTAGGACAGGGCAAAATTTGAACATAATCCAAAAAACTGAAATTAAATTAAATCCATAAAATTAAAATTCTCTTGTCCTAGGACGGGCTTCGTTAGGCTTCGGGTGTTAATTGAGGACTTAAGTGGATGCGCGCTAGAGATAGGAATAAGGGGGATGACAGGAAATCTGGGCCATGCGAATTAATTGAATTGTTTTGTACTAGCCTTTGTACAGCCAGTAAGGGCAGCTCTCCGTGTTAATGTTAATTAGTTTGAGTATGGATGGGCAATGTTGAAGATGTTGTCGCTCCCCTGCATCTGAATGAGAAATGTAGTAATTCAGCCTCCTTTACACTTGACTCTTCTGTGTTCTGTTAATTGTTTAATTAGACGTTGAAATTGGGACAGACGAAGTTCTCTTGAAAGATTTGAACTCGAATAACGTCGTAAAGTAGTTTGCAAGGACTTGATTAATTAATTAGAAGAAGTGATGAGATTTTCAAGACGCTTTTCCTACTCTTTCTTCACTTAGGCTGACGAAAGCCTGTTTTAGAATTAGGGATTTTTTGCGTAATGGAAACCACGCTTTTCTATTAAAAAAAAAACCTTTTGTTCAAAATTTTCATGCGGGTAAGGGATTTTGGTCAGTTCCAGCAGCCGTGCCTTTTGTGTAGTTGATGTAGGTCAGTTGGAATTAGGGCAACAGTAGAGTCCAGTGGGCCTTCTGTTCTGTTTGAAAATTTATGGTGATTGAGCGCTCTTTTTTTAGAACAGCATTGTGTGGGAAGGCTGGCGATGGATTTAAATTATGTAAGTGCTTAATTGGCATTCAAGGACTTTTGTCAATCATAAAACTGTTTTTAGTTCTAGTTTCATCATTCGGTCTCTAGGATTTACAAATGGGGCTTTTTTTTTCAAAAGCACTTAATTAGCTAGGCCGTTATGGCTTCACACCTTTGTGTGAAATTGTTGAGTTCAATATTTGAGTGTAGCATGAGTGAAGCCATTTAAAAAAATTGAAGTGTTAAAACTAATGCCCTCTTGGGTTAGTTAACCTTCGAAGAGTGACCTAAGCGTTCCATTTTTGAAAAATTTGTTATTGAAATTTTGGGAATTTGAAGTAAAATTTTTTTTTACAGTTTCACACCTCTTTGAGAGGATTCAAGTTAGCGGAGAAGGCCTATTAGCATAAATATTTTGTCTTAAACCTGAAGCGGAAACCGCAGCGGTTGAAACTAGAGACCTATTGAATCTGCTGAATGTGGAACATTGGGGCGCATCTGTGATTGGCTGTCTGTGATTGGCTGATGCTCTTTTAAATGGCTGTTCCTAATTGATCTGTCAAAGACCAATGGGCATTTGTTTTTGGGCGGAGGAGCGAGGAAAGAGCATCTGGAAGACTACAAAAGCGTCTGCAGAAAGCCTGCATTTAGACAAAAGAGCCTGCAAAAAAAACCTGCAAAAAATCTGCAAAAAAGAGTGATCTGCGAAATTAGGCACGAACGGTGAAGCCGTTGGACCTAGATTCGTTGACTATTAGCGATTGCCATCGCTCTAGCACGGTCCATTCACGGCGTGCGCACGGTCTTTGTCTTTAACAAATGTCAGGCACTTAAGGGCTCGACGAATTGACAACGAACAGTTGGCTGGCACGACGCTTCTGACCGAATTACTCCAAATGAGCTTCTAATTAGTCGTATGCTCATCTGCAGATTTTCTTAAAAACAGAATGATTAGTCAAATAATTGACAGTGTGAAAAAAAACATGAATGATTAGTCAAAGAATTGACAGTTTTCAGACCTAATTTAGCAGTTTGTGAAGTTTAAAAGACGTATGCTGCGATGAAAGGAATTCAGAGTCTTTTGATCTTAAATTCAAAAAAAAAGTTTTGTTTTGAGAAAATTCTTAGGAAAATTTCGGGCTGAGTTGGCTACTAAAAAATTGAAAATTTTCTCTACGTGGCGCATAAAAGAGAAAGTGTATTTTCTCCTGGGAAGTGCTTCGAAGTGCTTTCTCTCTGTCGTGACAGTTTGTAGATATTTAGGACTGGGAGAGGGACAAGGTGCTTCCAGGAATCTTTTCAGCATTTGTCATGTTGTTAATGGCAGCATGCATACGCTGAATCTTTGAACACACCGTTGTCACTGTTGTTGCCGCACACGACGCTATTTCTGAAAAAAAAAAGTGACTGCCTTTTGCAACCGGGTACCTCAAACATGGTTTGAAATGCAACTAGAGCCCAGCCTGCAGCTGAGATGTCATAAATTAGAGAAGGCCCAAAATGGTTCGACGTCAAAGTACATCTTCATGTTTTTAAGATCTTGACGACTTAACGGCCGCTGATCGTTCGTCCTGCTCTACGTTTCCCTTTGTTTGTTATTTTATGAGGACGAAAGACGATGTCTTCGATTGACCTTTGCCGCTGTGGCTGAGGATCTTGGTATGCCGTGTGGTCATTCGCTAACTCGAAAAAGTTTCGAATTTCCCACTCTCTCATTTGGAAGAAGGGATGGAAGAGAAATGGAATGGAAATGCTTTCGATACTACACTTTGAAGGATGAAAATTTCAAAAAAAATTTGAACTATCAGAGGACCATACGGTACGAGATCATCTTTGGAATGTGGACCAGTACTCGAAAGGTCCTTGGGCTCAAAGCTACCTGAATCCACAATTTTTTGACCGTTTTTCTTCACAATTTCCTTGTATACGTTTTTTTTTCACAATGATCTTCAATGTCAACAAGGCAGAAGGGTGGGTGGGCGGTGGGTTTTATTACGTTTAGAACAAAGGGAACCTGCGGCGGCCATTATGCCTTTCATTTGGCTTCCTTTTGTTCTGGAGTTAATTGGACTTGGCTCAGTAGATTAATCCCAGCATCCTAACATCATCATCATCTATTGTTCAGCGATTCCAACAATTTCGTCGAAGCGCTCTTTCCTTTGTGAAAGCATTTCGAATTAATATTGTTGTTGACGAGGATATCGCTTATGCAACAACAACGGCCGCACGTGCGGGTACTTGTACAAAGTGTTTCTTTCAAGCACCTGGAACCTGAAGAAAGTACTCGGCACGGAGAACCTTCCAGAATTCCTCGCTGGAGACCTTGGAAGGGACAGGCCGTGATTGGTTTGCGGTTGGAGAGCAATGGGCGAATCAAGTTTCTCCGTTTTCTAAAGGCCTCTCCGACGAACTTGTCAGAACTCCAGGATTCCTGGAGGTAAATAATCCGGGAAATTCGCAGAAGTACAAGATGCTGAGTTGCTGGAACTACTGCGTGGGTTTTGCCTTTGAAAGCGTAATGAGAGAGATGCGCGGCCTGATCTTGTACCCAATGAACTTGAATTTAAGGCTAGTTTTCTGAGAGCCCTTTTGTGGGATGATGGCGTTTTGACAATGTGGGATTGACAGAGTAGTTCTTCGAAGTATGGGGGTACTTTACTTTCTGAGTAATTCTAACTAGCTTGTGATTGGAGATTCAAAGGGCTTTTTTCAATTGGATGGTTTTCGAGTAGAAGAAATTGGGATTTATTGGCCTATTTTTAGCCTTGTCATTAGTGAAGCTGCAGGATAGAATTTACGGCGAATCCTCATTATTTGCTGAAGTACCACAAAGGAGCTTTTGGCCCAAGGTTCGGAATTAGAAAGTGATTTAAATTTCCAATTTTTTGGTAATTTGATCTCTGCAAAGTACACGGAGAAGCAAACCTAATTTGCGTTTGGGATGAAAGGGCCCCAAATTAAGCTAAAGGTAAATTTGCTGTCCAAATCTTTTGAAATTGATTAATGTAATTTGAAGCGATTTGGCAAAGGAATTTTCAGAATGAATCACGTTTTTCTAAAGCACAATCTACGCTGTCAAAGAATTTTTATAAAGCATAAAAATGTTGGTTATTGTCTTCTTCTTATAGTAAATTCACTTCAATGGGGCTAATATTAGAAATGGGTGATACTACAACTACCGCATAAAATTATTGGAACAAAATTTTAGTGAATGAAAATTTCAACTTCCGGAAATGTGAAGTTCCAGAAATTTCCAGAGCCTCGCCAATTTTCCTCAATTTAAAAAACCACAGTTTCCTATTTTTTGATTGATGATCTAATGAGTTTTGATTTAGCTTTTACAAAATTAAAACGAAGTAGATTTTCATTTTTTATTAGGACTCGCTGCTGTTGTGGAATTGAGAAAAGTTGCAAATACAGCGTAATTAATGAGGAGCTGTTTAAATCAAGTGAAAATGTAGTTTAATTATGTTGTAAAAAATCTGTCATGTTCTATTTTTAGTTGCTACTCTCCATTTCAAGACAGCCGTGAGGCTCAATTAAAATAAAAAAAATTGGTGCAGCGTAATTACGCTCTGATGAGAGCTCTGTGTCATTGTTGTAAAACTACAGATGAAGCAAGGCTTTTAATCAAAGAAAGTGGGGAATTGATACTTATTCGCAATTAGAGCAAATGTGCTGCGGCAGCATAACCACCAAGTATGTGCTGAATACTTGGTCTCAGGCTGGCCAAGTGACAAGATGCCATGCGCCGAAGCTGCCGGAATCAAATGTGAAAGCCAAGGATGACACTAACTTCGCTGCTTTTAATTTAACTTAATTAAATTGACATGATATTTGGCGATAGTCCACTTCCTGTGACAGGGACAACATCGCTTGGAGTGTGGTTGGTGCAGACAAAGTGTGACCACTTCCTATGACGTCACTTCTATAAAGTGGCCATGGGCAGATGGTGCACTTTTGTGACAAGGATAAGTGACACTGGATTCTGTGATTGTAGTCATGGCCACCAACTTACTACCTACTAGATAGCCTGTCATTCTGGTTTTATGTCCTCCGCATCTGTCGCTTCATTGTCACACTTCAAAATCACTAAAATAGTCTGCTGCAACCCTTCCTTTAAATTCTCACACTGCTGAATTAATTTTACTAAATGTCGTGTTTAAGTGAGTTTAAGTGGGTGCGTGCATCGCTTATTCTCATTTTCTGGTTATTTTAAGCCCCACCTCTTTCACTCTGAAATATTTTTTACAAAACTTTAATAAGTATTCCCTAAGCGCCAGAGATAAAAATTATTAAATTAACGTTGAAAAATTATCCTGGTATAGGACGGGCTTGTTTTGCTTATTTCACAATGAAATGAAACGTATTATGAGAAGCCAAGTAAGCCATTGCTGATGCCTTCAGATTTGTAACAAAAATCAAGAGCTCTCCGTCTTATCATGGCTGGATTGGCTATTTCGAAAATAACTGCTAATTTTTTTTTGCGTTAGAGGTCTGTGCCACGTTTGGTTATTAGGGGCTCATGAGATATCAAATTTTGAATTTTCTATTAGATCATCGTTTATGAATTATGAATTTATGACTTGAGCCTGGTGCGTGGAGGCGCTTGTCAATGACATTTCCTTCATTTGCTGTCACGTAGGAGACCCTTATGTTGTGCGCCACTCCACGTGACATGAATTTCCTGGTTAAATTTACTCCGGATAAAGAAAATGGTGATACGTTGATGATGGAAGCATGACGACGAGTTTTTTTTTAGCTGAAAGGGATGATAGCTGGATTAATAATAGGGTTTCCAGAAGTGGGAAAGGGTTGTTTTTAGTTTTTGAAAAAGAGAGATGATGTGTGGGAGATGTGTTTTGATGTCTGTTATTATTTATGTGCATCGGAGCGATGATACTGGAAAAAGTACTGGCAGTACTCCTGCCTCCAAATCCTGGCTTACAGGGTGCTAATCCCTGCCTTTGAAGATGTTATTCTTAATTTCATCATTTGTATTACAGTCGAGTCGTGAGGATGGAGCTAAGTCTCCAGGGGCTTCAAACATGTCAACATCTTCTGGATCCGCATCTTCCTCAGCATCCGTCTCCCCTCCGCCATCAAAAGTAAGTCAAGAGATCACAGTGTATCATGATGACAGCATTACATAAGCTTTTTGTTGTTAGTGAACAGTACACTTTGTTGTTTTGTTTCTGTTCAAACAAAACTTTTTTGTCTTGTTTGTAATCCAAAAGCACAAATGGAAGGTTCAATTTTTTAAGCATTCCAGAGCCGTTTTTGATATTGAGCAGATACAAAAACAAAAGCACTTTCTTTGTGGCAGGGCCAGAGATGCTCCATTTATTATTATTTTAACCAAACAAACCCGTCGTAGAACAGAGGATGATTTTAATTTTAGCTCATACTACACACCAAAAGTATGAAAAATGGTGTCATTATATTTATTACAAAATAGCCTCATAATATTAATGTTAATTATCCTTGAGCTCCTGGAGTCATAACCTCACATTTCGGAAGCGTAACATGAAAATATTTATTTTCCATTGTCATCTTTCTTTCATAGTGGTTACAATTAGCAGATGTCAAAGGCATTTTAGAGGTGCTTAAATTTAAATTGACATGTCAATCCACAGTGGACCACTTTTGAGAATAGGTTGGAAATTAGTGTTAACATTCTTTTACAGCTTCCGTCAATTTTTATTTTATTTTCAACGGGCATTCCTGGGGGCTGTAACGGAAGGACGAAAATCGAGGAAATGGGGCTGTGAAGTGTCTAATTTGTAAAACTAGATGAGAAAAATGTCCTATTTCAACAGTACAAATTACGTTTCATTTGGACAATTTTCGTCCTACGAGGACAATGTTGTCCTATTTATTTAGGAAGACAAGTTATGTCCATCGAGACAATTTTCCATTTAGGAAGACAATTATAATTAGACTTATGGGAATGATGGGTGTTATGGAAGAGGCTGTCGGGGTGAGTGAACTTTCTCCTTTCACCCTACAGTAACTTTCTGGAAGATGTCCAATCATTTTGCAAAGCGTTATGCATTTCTTGAGATAACTTCTGACTCTTCCAATTAAAATGGAAGCGCTGAATGTGCTGGTAGGATTTATACACAGCAAAAACCCCACTTAAGAACTCCAAAAGCACTTTACACTTTACAGATTTCAGTTACAAAGTATTAGATAATGGGAGGATTATGGAAAACTGTTAAGAACACACCCTTTGGCTCTTCTTAAAGAAAAAAACCTGATTTTGTGAACAGTCCGCAGTTCTGGCGGCGTTTACTTTAGCGCAGCGTGATCTCGCGCACAGGGAAAAAGCTAATAATTTTCACAAGTGTGCCCCCAGTTGGAGTGGTCCTTTGCATTTTAATTTTGGAAAAGTATACTTAACAATTAATAATTAAGAATTTGTAGTATGAGGCAGAATTTGAGGAGGAGGGAATTGTGGTTGATATGAAATATTCATACGTATACGTACGAGGGGAGTGGAGGGTAATTAAAAATTTAAAGATTCCGTACCGTGAGAACTTGAAACGCACTTACGCTGAGGGCATCAAAAAAGCAAAAATGTGATATTCATGAACTTCCATTAGCATCTCTGTCCTAAAGGAAAGGATTTTTTATAAATGTCACTTAAGCGTCAATTTTCGTTTGAATGAAGACTGAGCATTTTTCAAAGTTGTTGTTTCGTATCAGCATATTAAAGAGATTGAGGGTATGTTCTAAGAAGGTCAAAATTAATAATTAAAAAAAAATTATAATTTTTTTTATTAATTAAAATATCAAAGAGTCCCAATTTGCAATTTAATTTTGTAAGAAGTAATTTTTGTAATTTCGCCAATACCATGTAACCCTTTAAAATTTCGCTCTTTTTGGTCCTCGAGGAAGAATGGTAGCTGAAGATGGCAATTCTTTTGTCTGGAGGCACTTAAGGATCTTGGAAGGGTGTCAATGTGGGTCATGGCATGAGTTGCCCATTTGGCAAAGTACCCCTTTACTGACAATTAGGAATTTAAGCCAGAGGGCGGCCCAATTATGACACCTACGACGTCTGGAGCAGAGTAGTTATAATTCCTTTATTGAAAATTGGTTCTAGGCCCTAATTAATCTTGAAGTGTGACATGAGAAATATTCTTAAAATTGAATCTTGATTTTTTTTGAAGTGTTGAGAAGGGCCTTGGGGGCCTTTGGCGTGAAGTACTTTTGAAATGCAAGACAAGTTGGACCACAACTATGCCTCTCCGAGTGGCGTAGCCTATGATTTACTTTAATTTTATTTTGAAAGTTACTGGAGAGTAAATGACAGTAATTAGTGGTTAAAGTACAGGAGGTAATTACGCTCTGTCTATTTCTAGGAGTTACTGGAGGAAGTGCTGATGGGCCCTGGACCGTATCCCATGGTTGTCCTCCCCCGTCGAGGGGGGTACTGGGTCGAAGGGTCGGGGTCAGAGAGCCCTCCCGAATTCTCGTCACTAAATTCCAATGGAAGCAGTGTCATTGGAAGCATGCTAAAACCCCGAATCGATCAAGATGACACGGCACTCGCCTACAGAAAATACTTTGTCGGAAAGGTATGTAATTTTTTTCTAATTTTTTTTAACTTAAAATAAACGCCATATTAGTATTTTTACTATATTAAAAACGGAAGGTACTTATCGTGAGTGCGTGATTCTATTGAGAGCACTCTGTATTTATTGAAAATATTTATCGCTAGCCAAACAAGCCTGTTTTAGGACAGGGGGACTCATAAAATGAAATTAAAATACCCCTGTTTTAGAACGGGCTGGTTTGGCTTATAAAAATAAAATTGAATTCCAAAGTTCGAGGTCATGGCTCATCAATTGTAGAAATTGCCAAAAACGACTTGATTCTAAAATGGCTCATGATGGATTTAGGAGAAAGTCGAGGTCAAAAGATTTTGACAGGGAAGAAGAGTGTTGATTGGGAATTTGCATAAGAGAAACTTTGTTGAAAGGTGAAGGTCAGTAATTAATTTTTAAGTGGATTAGGGCGCATCGAGTTGAAAACGATTTGAGAAGGAAATTGGGTTGAATCCTGCATTTGTAAATTTTGAACTACAAAAAATGCGAAATCTTTTCGGATAATTTATTAGTACTAGAAATCGTGGTCAATTTGCACCAGAAAGTGTGCAAAAGCGAAAGTTAAGAACGTAATCCGAATTAGGGAAATCAAGTCATTTTTTTTCTTTTCTTTTTAATCCGATGAGAAGATTTTGATTTGAAGAAATGTATAGAGAGAAGAGGCCCGATTATGCACGGCCTGTTGGGCAGGGATAAAGGCCCCAAAATTCAACGAGTATCAAAACGTTAGTGAGGCATAAGGAATTATGACGACCACTTTATGAATTATTTTTGGTTGCGTGCGCATGTCAACGACGAAAATGTCATAAGACCACGAAACGATTTTTCAAAAGATCTCCTTCAAGATCCTTGCATGCAGCGTTTTCTCTTGACCAGGACTAATACGCTTCTCTTTCAAAGATTTTTTTTGATTTCATACCGTCAACATTTCTCACGGTTATGAAGGATGCTGCGGTACTCGGAAGAATGACTCTTCGTATTTTTTATACGGATTATTTTTGATCCCATTGTTGAGAAGATCTTACAAGGAAAAAAATCAAACTCGCTTTTCAATAAATAGAAATTATTGTAGAGATGCGGTTTCTATTTTTAGATCGGAAGAATTTATCTTTTTCATATAACACGCGGTCGATGTAATCCAACCAATTTCGAAGATATTTTTAAAATCTTCTGATGTAATTTAAATTGATGTAATTTAAATTGATGTACTATTGATGCGAAGGATAACTTCGCATCTTCGAGGAGTCATACGTTGCAAAGTGAATCACTGTTGATGAGTAAAGGTGTCTTTAGAGAGTTTCAGGTAGTTTTTGGTCAATTCGACGAAATTGCCTTCCCTGCAGACACAATGGCATCATTCCTGAGAAAACGCGATGGCTTTAGGATCATTTTTTTTTCGTTAATATGAAGGCATTCGAGCAAGTCGGTCACGCCAATTAAAGTGACTCATTTCGTGTCCTTTTGTTTGACTTGTTGCTAAGAAACGCCCTTGTACCTGAAGAGAAACAGGAGAAAGGTAGTTAGTGCTTTCTCCGAAATTTTCTTGGATTTGACATTTGGCTTTCTCCGTAATAAGCTCTACCTGAAGCTAACTACTACGAGAATCAGCGTCCTCAAAACCCGTTTATAAATAGAATTACGCTGAACAATTTTCGCTAATTAGTCCAAGTAGAACGCTGCTACTGCTTCTAATTATGATTCTATATTTGTTTTCAAAATTCCCCTTCCCTTCCAGCGTAATAACTTTTCGTTATTCCTTCCTTTATGCACGTGTGGACGGAGTAAAATTTAGGATTTCTACTTTTTTGTGACCCGAATGCGAGAACACTTTGGAAAGGCAGACTATTAAAGGCCTATTTTTAGAATTCCAAATTTAAACCATTTCCTTGATATTTCCCTTTTTTCCAAATTGCCTACGCACTCACGCATTTCCCTGACTTTCAAAATGACTGTGCCAAGAAAATAACGTTTTTGCCTCTCATTTCCGCCCACGCTGCTCATTTTGGCAAACGAACCAATCAACTCGTTACATCCGGGACATGCTAAAGGGACTTTGTTGTTAATTTTGACAAAAAGGGAGTAAAAACAATTTAATTTTGACAAAAGACACGTTGGCAAAGCCCAGAATAAATTATGAAGATGATGGATTGATTCTCCGCCTTTTGCCGAAATCGTTTTACGATCTGAGAGGTTGGACAACTTTTATAATTCATGTCCTTGTAAATAATTTCCTTCGCCATTCATTTATCATTATTCATTAGCAAAGAAAAATCATTAGCTCAATGCTCAACCAAAAAATAAAAGCATTCATCTGCTCTACATCTGCTCAAGAACTCCAAAAGTTATAAGGGCTTAAAGTAGTATCCCTATAATATTAAAAGCGGAAGGCTTTCAACGTGAGTGCGTGATATGAGGACAAGGTAAAGAGAAAACGCTCGCACAAAACCTGCGTTAAAGGCTGTTTTCCGAATAATAGATCAATTTATTTAAAATTTAGTAATTAAAATATAAATTAAATTGTGATTTACTAGCCAAACAAGCCCATCGTAGGAGAGTAGTAGAAAAAAACTATTTAACGTCGTGTTGTTCAATCAAAAAAAAAAGATGTGCCCAGAAACGTGAAGTGTTTTATTTAAGGTTACTCCTGTCCTAGGACGGGCTTGTTTGACTTTGTTTAGTAAACGACAGCGGCCCTAACTTGTCACCTGACCAAAATTTTGTGGCGGTTCAAGATGAACGTGGGCGTTGGAGGGGATACTTGACTGCTCTGATCCTTTGAAATGGTCCGTGTCCATCTGAACCTTCGTTTTAATTGTTTTTCCATCTTTGGGCAAGTCGTGCTCTTAGTGCCCACTTAGCGCGTATTATTAGTCCAAGAAGTGGGGACTTTTCGTGAGAAACTTGAATCTCTGCGGCTTGACTCTCTAAATCGACCAAAAACAGCGTCGTCGTGTCGTTTTTACGATCTGCATGTGAAGGGTGATGTCAAGAAAAAAGGTGACATTTGTTAAAATGACGCTTGGGCCATCTTGGGCCGGCGTCGGAAGTGAGCATTGTTGTTCGGCGAAGGTTTTGTTGTTGTTGTGATGCTTGGGCAGCATTTTGTGACGATGCTGGGGCAGTGGCCATTGATTCGTATCTCGTGTCATTCTTGAAAAGTCTGAGGGGCTGCCAGCTGCAGACGTGACAGTGGGAATGGGCCAAAAGGGACAAGATGCAAAGGGCCTCCTACAAATGTGAGAGGATATTAAAGGTAAACAACTTAAAGCTCTTCCTCTCCCCAACGCACCTGCTCCACACAGATCAATACCATTTGGAAAGCCAAAACATGCTTACAATGCGGTCATCTGCTAGCTTTCAAATTTGGAATTCATTGGAATCTCAAATTTATACAGGCTATTTTCTACTTTTCCTAAGTTTTTAAGAGTGGGAAAAAGTAAATTTGAAATCTTTTAACTAGCAGACGACCATAAGGCAGAGCTGTGTTCTACTTGAGCGGATTAAAATTAATTTCATTTGTTACGAAAAACCAGTAAAAGTGAGAAAATGGATGTAAACAGTAAACTGGAAAACAATCTTGAGTTTCAAAAAGGAGCCTTTAATTATTTTGGGGAAGAGATTGATTAGCGTCAAATCTCATCTATGCATCTGTAATTTTATAGTAATTAAATTTAATAAAAAAAAATAAAGGAAAGGAAAAATATTGCTGTTAAATCACTGCTTTCGATTTTGTACATTCTCTATGTAACATTACCTTCAGATTTTCCCCACCATATGTACCTATACTGACTTCAGATTTTGAAAATGAAGAAAATTATTGATTTTAAAATTGTTGAACAAAAAATTAATAAAAATGAGGAGAGTTTACTAATATGGCTTCAAAGCACACCTACGAAATCTACTAAATCTACTTTTGTCCTAAATATTCATTAAAAAATGACACCAAAAACTGTGAAGCCTGTAACGTTAAAGATCGATGCGTTAGCGTTAAGGGCGGCAAAAAATGGAGGCATAAGAAACCTTGGCAATGCCATAGAAGCTAAAGTGCTCTCGTTAAGTACTGCGATTAGTCAAGGACTGTGTGATATGCGTTATAAGTGGGATTCTATTTTGGGCACTCAAGTATTTACGCTTGTTGAGTAATTATGAGACCTGTCAAAATTTGGCAGTGTAAATGCGACGCGGAGCCACGCTCCTTTTATTTATTTTTTTTAAATTCTGCTCTGCTCTTGGCATGCATCTCATTTTCTAAACCGAAAAATATTCAGAATACATTTGAGTTTTGAAAACGACGCGTAGCATGTGCCGGCTGATGGATCACCGCCCGATATCTATATCTGCTGATTCTATCTGTTCCTGCAGATAAAAGTGGTGATGCATGACCGGCAGGCGGGCGGGAACGTATTTTTTTCGGTGCTTGTGGGACAAGGGCTCAAGATGCCATGATAAAAAAAAAGTTTCGGATAAAGGTATCGAGGCAGCTGGAACTGTATCGATGTTTTCAGTTAATCAATTTTGACCCCTTTGACCTCCCTCCCTGCCTCTGTGCTTTCTGACTTGATTTCATAACTTTCATATTTTGAGTTTTGTTTTCTTTGCTTGAAAACAAGAGCTCATTCTTAACGCCTAAGCTTCAACGCGCTTTGATCAGTGTTCTTTTTGAAGGATTGTGTTATGAGATGGCAAACAGTATGTAATGTGTTGAAAGGAAAAAAAATGAAGTGGATTGTAAGAAGTAGGTTAAGAGAAATCGACTGAAGCAAAAAAAAGCTGCGTTAGGAATAATCATAACAATTGAAAGGGAACTTTTGATTTTTTTTTCTTCAAGATTTCCCCTTCTGAATTTTGAAGTGGAAGATGCTGTTGAAATGAAATTGATAAGAACAAATAACAATGTTAAAAAAATGAAGACGAACATTTGCAAATCCACCTCCTTTCACTCTCATTTCCATAAGATTTTATACGACAAATTTCTTTTGATCTTTGGCAAAAGAAAAATTTATTTTGCAATGTTTCAGTTATCGCATCTTCGCATCCTTTGCAATTTTGCTAATTTAGAAAATTGTGGCGTTTAGACGGTAGAAATGCTGTCGTATTTTTTTTCGCTCTCTCACTTTTGCTAACCGCTACACTTCTGAAGCGTTGTTCGTGTGCTTCACAAGCATTGTTCGTGCGCTTCTGAAGCGTTTTTGAACAATAATTTCCAACACGAGGGTTGAATTTTTTGGGGCCCTTGAAGTCCTTCTGGATCCCTGCTGGCCTTCACTTTTTCCCACGGAAGTGCTCCCATCCCCTTATTTCCGGCCTACACCACCTGTCAATCGATAGAAGTTTTTAAATTTTAGAAAAGTGTTAGAGCTCACCCTTAACTTCGTTTTTTTCATTATACTGGACATGAATAAATCCACAGTTTCCGTTGGAACCGGAAATTGTGTAATAGGGCTGTTGCTCTGTTTAGGGCTCACAGTGAAAAGGGCGCGGTGCTCAAGGGCTTTACTACAGCCCTGTTAAAGGGAGCTGTTAGTGAGAATGAATGACATCTTCAAAAGGGGTGATAGCATCTGGGAAACGTTTTTCACGGTAATGGGGACGTTTTTCAAGGGCTAAGGGTCCTTCAAGGCTCGAGGGCGCTTCGTTCTTTGCTATGCTAGTGAGGTCATAATTTACCCCAGTTGCCCTTCCGTGTGGGCCTGCCCGTCTCCTCCGATAACCATCTTCCGTCATCTTCAGGTTACAAAAACCTTTAAGAAAATGTCTCTCTTTGGGGTAAATTCCTTGCTTTAATCTGGCACTCTAAATGGGATGCATTGTTTCTGGGGGCAGTTCTACCTCACTGAAAAGTCGTAATTTACACAAGTAAAGGTCATGGACGCCCTTTTTTACGACGCTGATCCATCAGGAAGTGGTTTGTGGAGGCTTATTTCTGAGCATTGAGGGAAAAATCAGCGCCTTAACGCGTGGAAACGTGGAATTTTTATATTAGAGCCTAAGTAGCCCGTCCTTGGACAGAGGAAAAAATTTCTAGGGCTTCAATCTAAATTTTTAGAAAATATTTTTGAAAATAAAATTGAGATTGAAGACTTTGAAGATATTGAAAATTTAATTTCAAGGGAAAGATTTTATTTAACTTGTGAGTCCTTAGCCCGCACTTACACTATGCTAACTACGGCTATAAAAATGATGTCTTTTATAACATAAAAGTTCTTTCTTTTGATTAAAATCACTTAAGTTGATGTTGGTTGAAGCGCGACGGGTCAAAGGCAGGATTCAGGCGAGTGTGATTCCTGTGTTGCAAGTCGTTAAGAAACTGGCTTGAAATCTAACATAGGAAAAATAATGAAGGGAGGACGATGCTGAACGTTGGAAATTATTTTTAAGAAGCCACTTTCTCATTCATTTGAGACATATGTAACCTGGAGGTAATAATTCTTTGGCTCATCAAAAGCACTCTGCCGTGAAGTAATTTAAGAAGAAAAAAGGGGTGGAGCAGGAGGTTATTTAACGAAAATTTTATTTGGAATAAATGCATACATTCCAAAATAGATGAATAAAAAAAATCTTCTGTAGCAGAAATGATGAGGGTAATAGCAATACAACTTTGCTAGATTTCATCATTTTGATGGAGTTTTTTCTTACCTAATTTTCATCACTAATTTTAACTAAACTACTAAATTTAATTTTTAGGCCTCTGACCCCCTGCTGTTCTTTTTTGTCAGTTAAAGGCTGGTAATATTTTCGAAATTAGAATACGCATTTACGTGTCTTTTGTTTATGAATTATTAATGTGTTTTTGTGCCAGGCGATGAGGGTGGATTAGAGTAATTTGTCAAATACAACTGTTACATTTAGAATTGTAAATGGTATTTTGTGGTTTACAAACTTTGCGACAGTGAAATTTGTCGTTGGTGAGGCGGTGGGATTTGCATAGGAAATTAAGTTTTTCGTTGACTTGAATTTGTGTGGGGACACCCTGCAGTGCCTCCCTGACTTTGTATTGTCCTCTGAATTTGAATGAGTTATGGGGTTACTCACCTGGATTTGTGAACACCTTAAAAATTAATAAATAAAGTCCCCTCCCTTAAGTATGTCTCAACAAAAAAAAAACTGGTTATAATTTTCGCTTTGGTAAATATTAATAATACAGTGATTCTCTATTCAGAAGCACCCGAAAAATTATTAATTGTTTTGTGCTGAAATATGAAACCTTGAAAGTATGAAATTGAAAATGAAAAACAGTAATTGCATAAACTTGAAATTTAAAAAATACAAAACCCTGTTTATAATTTTCAAACATTACGTTTTTGATGTGTATCGCTTGAAAATGAACGCACTGTACATCCCACTTCCTTTCACAACAAAAACTACTTTTTATTATTATAATTTATGGACCAAGTGCCGTCACTCCAATGCTGTCACCTCCCTTCCGCTGGCGTCCATTTTAATTAACGTATCTTCTGAAACTTTGCCCATTTGCCGTTTCTCGAGCCTAATTGACTTTCTCCTCATCTCCACTTTCTCCTGGTGATTTGCATGGGAAATTGTGTTTTCTAAAATAAGAGCCAGATAATTAATGGCTGGGTTTACTCAAGAAAATGGAGAAAGTTTTGTGGTCGTTTCTTTTGTTTGTAATGGAGAAAGCATAGTAAGATTAGAGGCGTGACGTGCGGAAAGAGGTTCATCTTAGAGTGATGGATCATAATGATAATAAAGCGGTTTTATTTTTATTTGAGGTCAAAGGTGAAGCAGCAGGTGGAAAAAAAGCCGTGTTCTACATTTTCTAAAAAAAGTAGGAGAAAGTGGGAATGACGTCAGGAGGCAGGAATAAACAAATTAGAAGTGTCATTTAACGAGAGCTTTTTTGGAGGCAATGTGCAGCGAGAGGCCTATTTGAGACTAACCATTAAAAGCCTACTACGACTTACTTTTGCTTTCACCAGTGGAGAAAGCACAAAATTTTAATTTCATTCCTGTAGCACTCCGATGTATGGAAAAGTAACAACAGAAATTGTGTATTAGTGAGGGAGAAAGTTGTAATGTAATTTTGGAGGAGAAAGTGAGTTTGTTGTTTACTCATTTCCGCTTCAGCGGAAGTTGGAGCGGTCCGACGACCTGCTGCGTAGCGCCCAACAAAAGCGACACAATTAATTATTTAGCACCTGGAAAAAGGGGCCACGCCCAATGTTTTGTACAGGTTAAAAATAGAGCTCTACCATTGAATGAACCTTTACGAAATGAAATTCAGACTACAAAAGCACCTCTGACACGAAGATGAATCTTTTGAAGAGCCAAAGCTCATTTTTTTCGATTCATTTTTTGTTATTACGTTTACGCTTATGCGCAATCTCTCTATTATTCGACTCTTTTAATCACTTCCTTCCAAGTTCTGACGCGATAGGTCTAAATTTAGAGTAATGCTATTAAGGGCCCTTGGCTAATACTATTATTTCAATTGAAGGAGATTCAGAAGGAATAACGAAGGGCCATTTTGTTGGGCGGAAAGAGTCATGGTATTCCGTTGGGGGAGCTGCTTAATTTGATTATAAACGTCCCTTTGACGTCAGGCCCTTTGTCGGCCCTTTTGGAAATTGGAGGGTGGGATTGGTGGAAGAAGCGATTTTGAGGAATTTTCATAATAAGATACTTTAAGAGCTCTGTCTTGAAAAGGTGTGAAGAAGGGTCAAGGGTCATGGATCATAATTTATAAGTACCCTTTACCTCGCCCTTAAGACGGCACTACTCGCAACAGACCCTAGCGGCATTTTCAAAATTTGAAAAAAGCACTTTTTCTTAATTTAGAAATTATACTCAAAAGAACTCCAAGCCAGAGTTGTAAGTATCTGTCTTTTTAAAATTCAGAAAAATTGAATGCAAATATTTAAATTTTAAATTCTGAAACAAGTTTAGACTTCTAATTCAGAATAATGCATTGTATAGATTGATGCCAACACTCAAAAATCATTTTGATTCTTTTAAGAGCTTGATTTCGTTGACACACATTTCTAATTGGCTCTCATGCAGGGCGAAGATGAGTTATGATTGTAGGTCAAAGTTGAACTTGACAGAAGAACGGACCCTTAAGGTCTAGGGCAAGGTAAATTGCGTGAGTGCTTGAGGAAGTCATATAATTGTAGGGAACGTTGAGAGCGACAGGAAACGTTAGTGGCCCCTATCCCACAGATATCCATTCAAATTCAATGGGTTCGGCGCATGATTCTGAAAAATCATCATGTCACTCTCAGGAGTAATCAGTCTTACCATTTCTGGTATAAATTGCAATTACGCGCAAGGAAACATCCAATTTGGCATTGTCTTTTCTTTTGTCTTCCCTTCCGACACGGCCCTAGAGCAAACAAGAACAATTTAACTGTAACTGCACAGGGTGGCCATTGACCTGAGCTTGTACAACGCAAAATTTTGTATTTTCTGAAGCAAAAGCCAAACAAGCCCGTTCTAGGACGGGAGTAGTCGCACTCACGATACGGGTCTTCCGCTTTTACTAATTATAATTGTAAACTATAAAAAAAAATTCGAATATGGTTTCGAAAAATTTACCACTTATACGTTCATTTTTATAATAATATAATATTCATAATTTTATTCCAGGAACATTACAATTTCTCAGCCAATGACGACAAGCTGGGACCGATTCTACTCTCCGCCAAGGCGGAAACCGTGGCGGGTCACGAGCACTGGAGGCTAATTTTGCGGTTACAGACCGGGACGTCCCACGAGCTCGTTCCAGTGTCATGTCTCAGTATCAACAACAATGGCGTCGGGCCCACGACAACTGTCAACGGCAACGCGCCGGCGACACCGTGTCCAGCGAGGATGGCCAAGGTAAACGCCAAATTTTTTTATGGTAGAAACAGCCTTAAAATTTATGTGACATCGTTGGCGAAACGATGACTTGCCTGCAAAGCTTCTCATTGAGCAAACACGCTTTTAAAGAATTAATTGAATCTTAAGCACTTGAAACAAGTTTTGTTTCAATGGTGCAAGCGCAATGGTACAAAAAAATAATAATTCTGTTAGCGTGCAGGCACGATTACTTGTGACACTTGAAAGCATGCAGGAATACTGATGACCCCTTTAATTGAATGTCCCTTCCACATGACGAGGAGCCTTGACGTTAAATATTTATATTGAGGTTGACACTTACACAGACAGGAGGAGAGGGACTTAAGGGGCGGGGCAGTTGCAGAATGCAGGAACTGCTTAGCAGTTGGCAATAAGGGCGACAATTTTGGCAGTTGGGTAAATGAAGATATCATGCTACAAAAATTGTCAGTCAGGACGAGTTGTGTTTTTTTCTTCTATATTATGCTAAGGAGTCGATTACGCGATTCAAGGCGACTTAAGTGGTGGTTAAAGTGGTGTCAAGGATTGGTTTCATTGAAAGCAGAGCAAATGGTGATTCGTTTTAGGTGGACGAAAAGTGGATCAACGATTTGTTGTTAGTTTGTGAGGCCATTTTAAGAGGCAAATGATAAATTAATTTAGCCTACTCCCTCTGCCAAGGGCTTCAGTAATAAATTAAGAATAAAACTCATTTATATTGACGAGAAAAAAAAAGTTTCTGAAGTTAGAAACTCCTTCCGCTGGAGGAAGCTTTTTGAATTTTAAAATTAACTTTTAGTGGTATAAGTAAAAAGGGAAGTTCATTTTGAATTCATGAGATTTTGATGGGAGGGGACTTGGAAAAAGGAGCCCTTAAACTTGTTTCCGTCATGGGAGTGGAGGCAAAAATAGACTTGAGCTTTACTTTAGAGGTCAAATTGTACCTTTAAATTATTCAATTTTATGCTACAGAAAATGCCCTCAACGACGACAACTACGCAGATCGAGTCGTGTTTCGTCGTGTATTTTTTTGTAGTCATCTTTGTAACTTGTAGAAGAGCTGATTTGTGATTGGTTGAAAATAGCTCTTTTCACAACTTTCTCCTCCTGAGATGAGTACCGGGAGGCTGCGGGGCCTTTCGGTTAGGCAAGAAGAGGCCTGTTGATCTGTGTACAAAAACAATGCTCGAGGGCTCATCCTCAACATTTATTAATTATTTCAAACCCCAAATTCTTATAATTAGAATTCAGGAGTTGTAAGAGGGCAGAAAAAAGATGAAGATATTTTTAAGGCAAGGGAATGAGAATCTGAGACTTAAAGCAAGTCCCTTTAAAAAACAAAAGAATCCCACCCAAGATGAAATTGAAGGATTTGGGAGGAGGACTTAAGTACCCTCCACCGCACCAGGCGTCACTTCACTTTTTTCGGCCCTTGACGTAATTTGCTGGAGCAGGAAGACTGATGGGAGTAGGGGTTATTTGGGGAAAATTAAAACCAAATTCATCTTCAATATTTTTTTGAAAACTTGAAAAAAAAATTTCAACATAAAAGGGTGCCTATGGATTTGACCTATGACCTCCAAAAGTTACCTGCCCAATCATTAGCGAAGGGCTTCAAAAATCCTCGTTTTAGAAAGTTCAAGTTCTATGTAACCACTGAAGACTGTTTTAAAAATAAACTATTTTTAATTAATTGTAATAATAACTGTTGTAATTTTTAGATAATTTTAAAAATTTAAGAAAAAAAAATGCTTTGTGCTATGATGCGATGAGATACGGACGTTATGGGCCACTTTTTGAGATATACTGGTAGAATATTTAAAAAGCTTTGTCCGCCGGTTACAAGAGAGAAGGGTGCACGACTCCAGAAAGCATCATTTACAGGGGATTTGGCCGGAAGGGAAATTATCCTAATTATTCCTACAGAATAGAGTCCTGCTGAGCCTTCGTCTTCTTCTAGTCACGATCATAATCAGCCGCCTCTCCCATGGCTAAAACAAAAAAGAAAACGTCTTGTGATCATAAAATGAAACAGATATTTCAAAATTCAAGTGCCGTTGCGTGCTCCGACTCTACAATTTGGGGACAGAAAATTTGACAGTGACAATTGCTTCAATTTTTGTAAAATACGTAGCCAATAATTTGTCGTTTTTTGTTGAGAAAGTCCCGATTTGGAATGAGGAAGAGAGGAGGCAAATAATATTTTTAAGTAAACGTCAAACAAAGCCCGTCCTAGGACGAAACAAATTATAATTTCTTCTTTGAATATATATTTAAATAATATTCTAAAAAATATTTTCTTTTTCTTTACTTTTTTGTATTTTAGAAGTTGAAGTTATTATTTTTCGTGCCTAATTTCTTGTTCTTGTTATTCTTGTATATGCTTTCATTAAAGAAATGATAGGGTACGTCGAGAACCTCTTCAGAGAATCTCTTTGAAAAATCTCTGTCGTAGAGCCCTGTTTTTCCATTTTTAAAATTCCAGAAAAGGTTTTTTAAAGAATTTTGAACGCTGTTCTTGCAGCGACGACACATGCTTGCCTTTCCAGCACCGTTTGAGCTGTTACCCACCTTCTTGACGGTACGACGTTCCCATGATCTATGTTTATGTAATGCACTCAAGGGCCCCGTCCCTTGTTTGCTGTTCCCTGAGAATATGGGCAGATACAGTGCGTCCCTCCACGTCTGCCTAATGAAAATTACGATGCACAGCCAGTAATAACTTAAAAAGAAAAATAATTCTTCAACAGAATCTCAAAAGCCATGTCAGCCCGCCCCTCAACCTAAAGAATCCTACCCCAACCCCTTAGCAACAATTACACTTAAATAAAAACGCTTTAATTTGAGGCCTAATAGAGGTCTAAATGTAAGATCTAAATGGCCAAGGGTTCAGTCCTAGGGTTCGATTCATAACGGCCCCTTTAAAGAGCCCCTTAAACCAGCAGCGTAATAGTCCCTCCTGAATGCAACGCCACTCCATCCACTTGGTCTGGAAATAGATCACTAGAATTCAAAATAGCAGATTTTTTTTTGATATGAAATGCTGAAAAAGGAAGATGAAAGATACGGTTTCACTGAAAGCCATTAAGTGGAGAAAGCAGCGCTGGAGGTGCATTTCTTTAAAAAGGGACATCAGAGCGCTGAAAAATATTTGATAGCTCCAGGGTAATAGCATTTTGAGAAATTTTGATATTTTTATAGCAATATTTTGCCAGACGGTATTATTGACTGCTTGACTTGCTAAAAGATCTATCGTTGCTGCATAGCTAAGATTTGTATCGCTGCTGCTATTTTCATCGCTGTTGTACAGCTATCGACGTCGCTGCTGCACAGCTATTTTAATCGCTGCTGTGTAGCTAAATTTCATCGCTGTTGTTATAACTATTTGGCATTGACTGGCTTGCTAAAAAGCTCAATCGCGGCCTTAAATTTTGGGTATCGCTCTCGCAGCGATGTTGTAGATCATTTGTATCACTGCTAGTCAATTTGTTGGCGCTGGAAAGCGATTGCGGAGAGAAAGCTAATGAAGTGACATTTTGTTCTTGATTTGATAGTTACTGAACGAGGACGTGACGACAGAGAAGTTTACGCCGGTGGTCTGTCCCAGAGCCTCTGATCTCATCGTCGCCTACGACGAGCATGTCCTCGTGTCAACGTACAAGTTCGGCGTGGTGTGCCAGAAAGAGGGTCAGACGAGCGAAGAGGAGCTGTTCAGCAATCGAGAGTCACTGTCCATGGAGACGTTCCTCGAGATCCTGGGCGAGCGCATCCAGCTCCAGGGTCATAAAGGGCAAGTCCACTTTCACTTTTAATGCTTTCACTCCCTGCACAGAATTGTCAAGTGAAAGTCCAGAACCACCGAAACGGACAGCTCCTGTCCCGACTTCCAGACAATAACCACTCCAGCCGACTCCTTTCTCCCATTGGCACGTGCCCCCATGAATTAGTCTCTATAACCGCCCTGGAAATCCTGGAAATCCTGCTGGAGGCTCCAGTTAATGCGACAAGGGCCAAATCCCGCCTGGAGAGATAAGTGGATTTCATCCACAAGTTCCCTTAATTACACAAAAAGAATCGACAAACTAACTTTGGGGTCAGAAACTGTTGAAGGAGTACTGCCGAAGTAGTACTGCTTGAAATACTGCCGGTTGTACTCTTGTTAGCTTGGAATGTACTGACGTAACTTTCACTGTTACTGATTTTTAGTTGCCTAGCAACGACTTTCTCCGCACGTGTTCAAACGGCGACATTCAAGTCGCAGTTTCCAGGAATTTACGAGCCGTGCTAGATCGCTGGATTCACGGTTTTAAAGAGAATTCAAGACGCGGTGCCTTGGGGAAGGGAATGAGCGGAAGTGGTGTTTGGTTATGCTAATTAGGCAATTTCTGGAGGGACCCATGTGCCAGGGCATGAAGCGTCACTTTCCCTCTGTCAACAGCAGTTGATGTGTGTGCTGAGCGGAGAGGACGCTTCTGTGACGGTCGTGGCCTTGTCATATCCCAAGCGTCGCAGCATCTTGACATTGTTTATTCAAAACAGACTTGAGTGGCACAAGGGCCAGGGGAGGCCCTTTAAGACTACGGAACTTGAGGGGCCCTGAAGGCCCTACCAAGAATTCCAAGAATTTATGCCAAGGCTCCTTCACTAAAATTGAATTCATCAGGGAGAAAGTGAGGCTAATGAAGTCCTACTGCACCACGCACTTTCTCCTGTCTTGATGAGCCCTCAATTTGAGAAAATACTGGCCAAAGTGAAAGTTTTCCTAATGGCATTAGTTGACCAGGGAAAGAGAGTCCTTGGAGAGGGGACTTAAGTACCCGCCCTGATGATTTAAGGATGACACAGAAACCCTTAAGACCATTTATCTCAAGGAAGACATCTACCCCGCCCCCAGCATTCAACTGTCAAGCGATTTTGAATGCTAATGACCCTATTTTTTGTTCATTTTAGATATCGCGGCGGTCTGGACACGGTCCACGGTCAAACTGGAGAGGAGTCCGTGTACCAATTATTCCAAAAACGAGAAATCATGTTTCACGTCTCAACGTTCCTCCCTTTCATGGAATCTGATCCGCAGCAACTCCAGAGAAAGCGACATATTGGTAAGTTTTTTTTATTTGTCGTTTTAATAATAATCTTGCTTCAAAGTAACGTGTTATTTCAAATAAAAATGAAATGCTGAAAACCAGGAAGGAAGAAAAATGAAAAATAGTAAAAAAAAAGCGTCTTTTGAAAGTTATTGTATCATCCAATCTAAAGGATGAGCGATGCGTCGTAGTAGCTAACCTCTTACGAAATTGAAAATGTTCTGCCTCGTTTTTTTTTTATAAAAAAGAAAATGTTTTAAAAAGAGATTTTCTGATCTTGATTTTCCAGGGAATGATATAGTAGCTGTGATTTTTCAAGAAGCGAACACGCCCTTCTCGCCGGACATGATAGCCTCCCACTTTCTCCATGCTTTCATTGTGGTCGAAGTCCTGGATCCGCATGGACCAAATACAAAGTAAGGGAGAAAGCGATTGGTATGCCGAAGGGCTCACTTGGTGGTCATCCCATTGTGCCCGAAACCTGAAATGTGCAACCTAAAACCTAAAATCTAAACCTTAACCTAAAGCATTCGTGATGGATAGTCAGTGTCAATGGACCCCTCCTAAATTGGATTTTCGTCCTCTCTAGGTACAAGGTCAATGTCACGGCCCGAGATGACGTTCCATTCTTTGGCCCACCGTTGCCCAACCCACCAGTCTTCTCCGACGGCCCTGACTTCCGTGACTTTCTTTTGACGAAACTCATCAACGCAGAAACGGCCTGCTACAAGGCGGACAAGTTCTCCAAATTAGAGGTAAGGACCTCCTCCAGACACCATTATTATGACAGGGTGAAAGTTGGAGAAAGTTTTGACTGAAAACTTTCTCCGAAATTCTGTTTCTACAACTATTCAATAAGGGTCAGGCGACTGGAAGAACTTCCTGGGTCGGCGTCTGTAGTCGCTTTGAATTGAGGTAGGGAGCTGAAAAAGTTTTTTGTTCGGGAGCTTGATGATAAAGTGGAATTAACTCTAGCAATCGTGCGCTGAATCGCTGATGAAGCTCATTATTTCCTTTGGATTTTATCCTTCAAATTTTTGGGCTTAGAGGGTTTAATCCAAAATTTCAAGGATGACCCTGGGAGGGTTCATTGCCCATGAGTTTTTTTTTGCTTTCACTCGGAGAAAGCAAATGTTCTGGAATAAGAAAGTGGGATGATGGACGATAAATAAGCATAAGCTTTCTCTTTCGCTAACTTTTCTTTTTAAAACATTCAGCTCGAGCATGTTTATGATTTTTATGAATATCATAAATATAAATGAAGGGCTCAAGCTTTGCAATAATGGCTTTCTCATGTTTTCTCCAGGACTTTCTCCATATTTTCTCCTGAATCTATCTCACTTTTTCATCTTTTCTTCTTCATTAAATCTTCCCAGATGTAATATCCTTGGGTAGGAAAAAATGAGTCCAAATTGACTAGCCTCCGGGAAGGATTCCAGGCGTCGTGACCTCTGACCTTGGCCTCTGTCATTCTAAATGGCCCATTTACGCTGATTTTTTCGTTTTTTAGATGAGAACGAGAGCGTCCCTCCTGGGATCGCTGGTGGACGAGGCTCGGAGAAAGTCGCAGGATTTTCTGGGCCCGGTGATTTTACCTGAGATTCCTGGAACGAACGGGACGTATTCATCAGGGGGTGCTGGAAGTCGCTTCATGGAAACGGTGCGGAAGGCGCTGAGTTCAGCGAAGAATTCGACGATGAGCAAAAGTACGACGGCCAATGAGAGCTCGACCAATGGAAATTCCCTTCCGAGCAGTAACAACAATTCATTTAAATTGAAGCACCATTCCTCTGTCAACAATTCCCCCACAGTCGAAAACAGTAGTTCATCCACTCTCCAGGTAACAGCACTTTTCCAGGGAAAAAAACCGTTGAGAATTTTTCCAGAGCCTAACAGTTTCCATATTTTTCCGACAGAGTTACCGAATTGGCGTCAGTGACACCTTTATGGCCAAGAATGCAACCAACGGTCCACCAAGTCCGGCATCGAGTCCGGACACACCGCCACATTGCAATGCCAGGTAAATTTTTGAAGCCCGAAGCGGTGAGATGGTCATCAAATTCAAACGGTTTTTGTAAAGCACGGTGTCGTCATCATACATTCTTTGCCAAATAGAGTGGACTAATTGAAATCCGTTGAACAAATGCCGTTTGACATGACAGTGACAAATGATGGTTGTTGGATTGTTGGGCAACATGTCGACTAAAGAGAGGGCCTATTATTAAGGGTTGTCTAATTAAAGGGTTCCTCAAAACGTTTTTTTTCTACGTTTCAGCAGCATCAGGATATCAGAAAGCGACGACTCATCGCTGAACAGCGAAGAGCTCGAAGGCTCTGCAGCCTCCCATCACCACTTCCATCACCACCACCATCACCACAATCGCTTGGACGAGAGGCTTTCGCTGAATGGTCAAAAACAGGCAACCGCTGTCAAGGTCAATGGGTCAACGCCGGCTGGCGGGGTGACCATTGTCAACGGCTTCCACAAACTGACCAATGAGGACTCGGACACGGGCCTTGAGTCCATGTCATCGGCAGGGACGCCCAACAAGCGGACATGTTCCCTCTGCCTCGAAGACGAAAATTCGAGGCTTCAAAATGAGAATTTAAGACAAGAAGTGAACAAGTTGAAGTGCGACAAACTGGATCTTTTGAGGCAGAATGTGGTAAGGGGACTTAATTGCTTAATACTGGGAATTAAGGGCGCCCTTAAAAATAGTAAAAACTTATTTTCAAAAAACTTTTCTTTTGATCATTTCTATTTTTTCATTTTTTTTTTTTTTTAGAAAAAAAGGTTCAAAAACCTTGCCTGGAAAACAGTTTCCAGAGCTCAAGGGGCTTCTACCTCAACTTACAAGAAAAAAGTTTGGAATATTCCTAATTTCAATTTTCGTTTTTTTTTCCAACTTTGGTATCAAACTGAGAAGCCACAAAATGTTTCAAATTAAAAAAATAAGTAAGAGAGATTGAAGAAGTGGGTTTATGAGGGGGAAAAGTTGGTGAAAGGTGTTGGCAGCACAATTCCTAAAACTTTTTAAGTGAGGCTTTTCAGAACTAATTTGAGTAAAAGTTTGAGCTCTCCTTAACTAAATTGTCATAGAGCAGTGTTAGAAGTGGGATAAGTGGAGAGCTTAGGCTTTGCGGAGTTCAAATTGCTTTCTTAACATAAAAACGAAAAAAAAATAAAAAGTTTTTCAGCGATTTTTCAGCGATATCTAATTTCCTCCTTTTTTTCATTGGTCCTCTAGACTTGCCAGCGCGACATCAAAAAGTTGAAAGAAAGGGAACTCCAGCTCCAGGCTGACCTCAGCGTCTCCTCCAAAGAAATTCTCCGCCTCAGAAACCTGCTGAAAGAATACGGAGCTGAAGGGTCAATTGTCTAAAAAATTTCAACAGACTGATTTCGCAACTCGACTCGATTCTTATGCCAATTTTATTAAAACAAATTTAAAAAAACTACTTCATTCCAAAATGGATAAAAGAAAATCGAAAACGAAAAAAATTCAAGTGTCCCCTCATCATATCTGGACGAACTCATCGCCGCCAGCATCCCTGCGAACCGTATTCACAAGCGCTGAATCATTTTGTAACTGAAAAAAATACTGGATCGTGGATTGAAGTGCACTGGAAGCCAATTCCAGGGTCCCGGAAACAAATCCTTAAATTAAAAAAAAATGATCAAAATTGTTACGAACCCCTTATGTAGCCCTTAACTCCATTTTTCTTTTCTGTCCAAGAGCACACTTTAAAAAGGATACAAATTATTTACTAGTCAAATCAAAACCGAAATAGTTCACACACTCACGGTAGACTTTTAATAGTGAAGAAAGTGCTTATTAGTGAAACAGTTTTTGTAAAAGTTTCAATCTAAAAGTGTATCAATTTATGTTACATAAGTAATCGTAATTGAAACAAGCCGTTTACCAGCAAAGAAATTTAATTTTTAATTGTGTAACTCCTAGTTCAGTGTCGTCACTAGTTAATTGTAAGAAGGGACAAATGAAACAAGAAAAAAATATTACCAAAGTCCAATTCTCTCAGTGTTTTTGATTAAGGATTTTTCATCGTGATTTAGGCAAGAAAAAAAGTTAAGTAAAACTTAAGGGTTTCTTTTATGTAAAAAAAAAAAGGTTTTTTTTTTTTTTCGAAAATTTAAGCTGCCCTCTTCGGCACTTATTGACACGGGTTTTAAGTCAGTTAGAGAATTTAAGGGTATCATCTTTGAAGTGTTTTCGAATTAACAACTCTCTTTTCTACCTTTTCCCTTTATTTACATCTCTCGAAGAGGTCAATGACCTATGAAAATGGTGAATGACCTTTAAAAAAAATGCGAATGTACCTCTCCGTGGAATGACCGACCATTAGAACTAAGAAATGTTCTAAAAAAGCGTTGTCAAATTTATCTGTTACTGTGAAGAGTTTGAAGAAGCCTATATTTTTAAAAAGGAAGATGAGCTAAAGTGAGACAGTATTTAATTAAAAGGAAGTTAAGTGGTTAAGCTACTGTTTTGAGAATGATGGAGAATGTACCTGTTCCTTAATTAATTTAATTAGTTAAATTAATTAGTCTTCTTTTTTTTATGTTACCTTTCCACTTAAGTAGCTCTAGTGCTTCGTCAATTCTATTCGTTTTAAATCAAGGACAGTTCTGCTGGATCTTAAATGTTTAGTAATATCCGTATTACTCGTCGTCGTGTACGTACCTTACTCTGCTAAGTGGATCGTGGAGTGAATAAAAAAAGATGGATTTTCACGGTTCAAATCGTGTTTGGATTTTTTTAAAGTTATTAATTACCACTATTTTTTTCGTTTTAATAAGACGATGAACTTTTTTTTTGAAGATGCGATTTCACTTTCCTAAAAATTCAGAGAAAGCAGTTAAGGAGAAAGTACCCGTCTTCGAACGGGCGGGAGAAAAAGGCGGGAAAGTAATTATTTGAGTTTAGTATTTCCATAAGTAAAAATCAAAACATCTTTCCGCTGTCACTGTGCTCTGCGAAGGTCATTTTCGATGACATCTGATCTCTTAATTCTTTTGACTGATAATTAAGCTTAATTGATTAATGAAGTTGATTAGCTAATTAATTTGTGCCAACGAATTGGGTCGTCATCATGAGGCGTAGTTTGGCTCCAAGTCAACAAGCGAAGCGGGTCAAGCTTTCTCCGTCATCGAGCTCAAATTTTTCACAAAGCCTAGGACGAAGGGTACCAACGTCCAAGGACAAGAATGAAGGTGACGACAATCAATTAGCTGAACCTGCAAACGGTACTTCCAGAATACCGCTCGGTGGCCTTTCCGACCACGAAATTCTCGTTCGTTCAATTCTGGTGAAGCCCTTCAAAGTCCCCATCAGTGGCTACTCGGGAGGATCGTCGAGGTCACTGGGCATAAGAAGAGCTTCTGGGAAAAGGGCCTTATGGGACCCTGATGCACCCGGAGCCTTGGTGCTATATAGTACGTTGGCGATGTTAAGAATGTATTTTGTTATTTAGTATAATCAGTTAAGAATGAACTGAACACATTCATATTGTATCTTGCTAGGTCCTCCTCCGCTACCTCAGGGAACCGTTTCAGATTCTGTATGTACATTTTCTGTTTTTCGTGTTTGATGTGTGAATATTTAACTAACCTTTTACCGTGTGGTTCTGTCGGTAGTTACTGGAGAAGCAAGAAGTACATGTTGTGGTTGATCCGATCCTATCTAACATTTTAAGACCTCATCAACGTGAAGGGGTTAAATTTCTATGGGAGTGTGTAAGTTGTACATCTTTTGATGACTTTATTGCCCCTAATAAAAAGCTTCAACGTTTAGGTCAATGGAATTAAAATTCCCGACAGTTATGGCGCTATTATGGCGGACGAAATGGGACTGGGGAAAACACTTCAAGTTGTATCCTTGGTTTGGACACTTATTCGTCAATCTCCGAAAGGACAACCCATTGTCAGGTTACTATTTATTGCTAAAATTTCTTATCCGTATACAAATTAACTGTAATTTTGGACTTAACAGGAATGCCGTAATTGTTGCCCCTTCTAGTTTGGTTAAAAATTGGGCAAAGGAGTTTGTAAAATGGCTCGGCGACAGAGTTCCAACGCTCCCCATCGAAGGTATGGTCTATCTACATCTTACAAATTTTTCGAAACGTGGAAAAGAACGGTAAATATTTGTTGTGAGCAGGTGGGTCAAAAGACGAAATCGATAAACAACTTGCGTCTTTCGTAATGGCTCCGGTTATTTTCGGTCCTGGACGTCGACTACCCACTCCAGTCCTCATAATTTCTTACGAAACATTCCGCCTTCATGCTCATGCCTTAGCTAAAGGCGAAATCGGTTGTATCATTTGTGACGAAGGGCATCGTTTGAAGGTAAATTTTAGTTTTGACACGGACTGTTATTATATTATTTAGCTTCAACTTAATTTTAAATCGTTTGATTCTCAGAATCGTGAAAACCAAACCTACAACGCACTAGGTAGGTAAATATCCCGAAACCCGATCCGATCATTTACCGTAACCAGTGTTTTTTATCGCCATGTCTTTTTTTAACAGTTACACTGAAATGTAAGCGGCGTGTGATTTTGAGTGGGACTCCTATTCAGAACGATCTTTTGGAGTATTTCTCACTAGTCCATTTTGTCAACGAAGGAATTCTGGGAACAGCTCAAGTAAGTCGAACTTACTGCGTCCGCTATCTATCAATCTCATAACGTGCATGTTATGTAATATGCATTAAAATTTATTTAGGACTTTCGAAAGAATTTTGAGAACCCTATTTTGAAAAGTCGAGATTCAATGGCCACTGACAAAGACCATCAGCGGGGGCAGGAAAAACTGCGTGAATTGACAGCAACAGTAGAGGTCAGCTATATACCAATATTGTTACTCTTGTTTTTTTTTTATTCACATTGTATTCTATTTTTTAATTTAGCGATGTATGATTCGGCGCACTGCTGTTTTGTTGACAAAATATTTACCTCAGGTAAACTTTAAATACCATTTCACGAATAATTAGTGATCTTTAAAGCCTTTGTTAATTTCTTTTTTCTAGAAAGTGGAACTTATTGTTTGCTGCAAAATGACCCCAGCTCAAAGTGATCTTTATAAGGTGAGCATTTCGATTCAATAATTTTCGTTTAGATTTATCTCTAAAAAATTACTTTTGAACTCAGAAATGTGCAGCAAAATTCACATCCTCTGATGGAAAGGGAACTAGTACTCTGGCAGCGATAACAAACCTCAAGAAACTTTGTAACCATCCTGATCTCATTAAAGAGTCTCTACCTGCGAAGTTGGAAGTGGAGTTGTCTGGAAAATTTAAAGTTTTAGATATGCTTTTGGCCGTTGTTCGATCGACCACAGATGATAAAATTGTACTAGGTAAGAATTACGTACACAAGTTATACATCGAAGCGAAGTCAATGAAGAAAAGTTGAGTGGTTTCGGTCTACAAGGAGTTTTGCCTCTATTGCAGTTTCAAATTACACTCAGACCATGGACTTTTTTGAGAAACTCTGTCAACTTCGCGGTTATGGTTTCACTCGTCTCGATGGTAGTATGGCGATCAAGAAGAGAATGAAGATCGTTGACAGATTCAACGACCCCACGAACCGAAGCGAATTCATTTTCATGTTGAGCAGCAAGGCCGGTGGTTGTGGGCTAAACTTAATTGGAGCAAATCGACTAATCATGTTCGATCCGGATTGGAATCCAGCGAATGATGCTCAGGCAATGGCGAGGTATAATTTACAATTACAAACTTTTACTGCTCATACATTTCCTAAATTGATTCCAAAAACTTTACATTTTTTAATGTTTTTATTTTATTTTTAAGGGTGTGGCGAGATGGTCAGAAGAAACAGTAAGTTATTTTGTCAGAATTAGAGATTATAGTCTTTAGTTGATACTAAATTGTTTTTTTTTAGATGTTTTGTATATCGCTTTCTCGCGACTGGCACACTAGAAGAGCGGATTTTACAGCGGCAGTCGCACAAAAAATCGCTGAGCTCCTCAATTGTCGACCAGAACGAAGATCAAATCGCCAAAAAATTTGATTTGGCCATGTTGAAAAAACTCTTCAAATTGAATGAGGAAACGGCATCGGACACACATGATAACCTAGAGGTGCAAACAACGATCAAAAATAATTTCAGTTTTTATTTTTACTCAATTACGCTAATAATAATTGCTGGCATTTCAGTGTAAGCGTTGTGTGAACGGAATCCAGGTGAAGAAGCCACCGGAAACCTCAGACTGTAATTCCGATCTCAGCGAGTGGAATCACACCAAAGAAAGGAAATCCGTCCCGGATTTGGCCCTGAAGCAAGTGTGGCCAAGTGACTTAATTTCTTTTGTTTTTCATCATATTTCCCATGAACCAATTATTACGCCTTAAAAAACAATTAAGGCATAGGATTATTTTAAACTAATTAACTAAAACTTAAGCAAAAACACCAGTACCTAATCTATTGATAATAAAGTTACGCTATTCCGACCTATTTTAGTATTGGACTTCAGCTAGTTACCAACCCTCTTCAATCTTATACAAGTAAACAATCGGTAACATTATCGCCACTAATTGCCCGACAGTCAGCTCAGCAATTTGCTATTTTCTGTTTGCTTTATTAGTCTTGGATAAAAGTTATAAACTAATTAACACAATTAATTAGTTAACCATTAACTACTTTTAAGTGTTTCACTTTTCAATTGTGGCATGGCGTCTGTATTGTCGAAACTGTTGTTTTGAATTAGCTGGGCATTAGGATGCCCATATGTGTCAGTATCTCTTTGTGGGACAAAAAACATCTGATGATGTCAGTGTAATCTCAAACCAAAACAAAAGAGGCAACACAGAACACAACGCAAGTTACACGGTAGGGATGAATCATCTCTGTAAAGTGACCAATTAATTCGTTATTCTGGTAAGTACTTGCAGTGATTAAGTCATATCAATTAGCATAAGTAATTATTGTGGCACGTCAAGCTACGGCAATGAACTAAGTAATCATTGACTGCTAATTAGTGAAGTGACCGGTCAGATGTGTACAGTTCAAGAATGGTCAATTATTTGCCGTCAATTATCGTCTCAACTAGAAGCTTTAGATGCAGTGTTCATTTTAAAGCACCGTCAACTTTTATAGTGTTGTACTTTGTACAGTCTGCGCGGTAGGCGTAAATGTTGATATGGACAATTTTCAGTGTTGAATGTCGAGTAATTGATCAGTGCTCCCTGATCGGTTAATTTGATTTTCTTCCGCTAATAAGTGTAATTTACTCGGTCGATCATTTTAATTTTTATCGATTTTTAGTAAAACATTTTTTGAATCACTGGTATCGGTCTAGGCCTAGATGAATCTAGAAAGAAGTAACTTTTTTTTTCCATTCCCCAAATTTTGGCATTTGGCAAAAGGCTTTTAACGTTGCGTTGCTTGCTTAGGATTCTTAAGTGTTTAAGATTGTTAGTTTGTCCTAATTCGATATCTTGCCAGCATCCGGGAGCTGACGGGCTATCGTCGTTTTTTGTTGAAACAAAACCCTGCGAAGCGTCCTTCCTAAACCCACTGCGTGACCAATATCCTTTCGTTCCAACCAGAAAATGGTTTCATTTTATGATGACTTGGCATGACCCCAACCCCAACCTTCAAACGTTTAAGGGAGAAAAAGGAAAGAGCGAAAATAGCCTTTTAATCCCTTCAGAAACCCTACAACTTTTGCCACCATCACTTAAGGACAAGTAAAATGCAAAAGGGAAGACAATCAGAGAATCCAAAGCAACGCGAAATTCTCTGCAGTGTGGAAATTGAGAGCCTTTCCGTGCTGGCCTCAAGTAGTCGTAAAAGTGGTAGCGAAGCGTATCAAACCAAAAAGATTTTTTATCATTATTCCTCCCCTGAAAACAAGAGTAGGAAACACTTTTGGATTCATTGATATACAAATTCTGTGTGCAATGCTTTGCGAAATCCGTGTAAAAGTGTAGTTTTTGTTCAAGTTAAATGAGCTAAATGAATTGTAAATCGTGAAATCGTGGCTTGTTAAGCGTTTTTGCGCTGTTTTGGTTAAGGTCTCAAACGAACTTTTGATTTCATTCTTGTATAAACTAAATAATTTTATAAACTAAAGTGTAGAAAAAAAAATTAAAATTTTGACTAGGGTTGAAATTTAATAACACAATTTTTATTTTTAGACCCAGCTGAACGATGTCTTACTTACGTGGATCCTCCAATTATGTTTGGTGTACGACGGACGTTTTGGGCAAGGGAGCTACTGGGGCAGTTTTTCGAGGTGTCAGCAAGCATGACGGCGAACCCGTAGCTGTAAAGACGTTTAATCAATTAAGTCACATGCGTCCCCAAGAGGTTCAGATGCGTGAATTCGAAGTGCTGAAAAAAGTGAAGCATGAAAACATCGTCAAGCTGTTGGCCATTGAGGAGGAGCAAGATGGCCGAGGGAAGGTCATCGTCATGGAGCTCTGCACCGGTGGAAGTCTTTTCAATATACTTGACGACCCGGAGAATACGTATGGACTTCCGGAGGACGAATTTCTGTTAGTGCTTGACCACTTGGCTGCTGGAATTAAGCACTTGCGTGACAAGAATCTAGTTCACCGTGACCTCAAACCCGGGAACATCATGAAGTTCATCGCTGAAGATGGTCGGACAATCTACAAGTTGACCGACTTTGGTGCTGCTAGAGAGCTGGAAGAAGACGGAGAGTTTATGAGCCTCTACGGAACGGAAGAGTACCTTCACCCGGACATGTACGAGAGGGCTGTCCTTCGTAAATCTGGTGGGAAGACCTACAGTGCCTTCGTTGACCTTTGGAGTATTGGGGTCACGCTCTTCCACGTGGCCACAGGGACCCTCCCCTTCCGACCCTACGGTGGGCGCAAGAACAAGGAGATGATGTACTATATTGTAACAAAAAAGGAATCAGGAGTAATTTCCGGAAGCCAGATGATAGAAAACGGTGATATTGAATGGAAGCGTGATTTGCCAACTTCGATTCAATTGAGCGCTGGACTCAAGCTTCAGCTCACTCCAGTGCTAGCCGGACTCATGGAAGTGGACCCAAGGAAGCGTTGGTCGTTTGAGAAGTTTTTTAGCTCAATTACCTCCCTTTTATCTAGGAGACGCATTCACGTCTTCTATGTCAACAAAGTAGAATCGCTGCGAGTGTACCTTGACGAAGTTGAGCACAAGACCGTGACAAACTTTCAGTGTCTTTTGATGGAACAAACGGATATCCCTCCAGAACACCAAATAGTACTGTTCAAAGGTAGCTCAATTTGTTCTCTGGTGGGAGACGGGGAAAAGCCGTCCAGTGACATTCCGAGCACGTCCGACACTTCGCCCCTCATCCTTTGTCATCGCGAAATTAATAGCGTGTCCATGGACTGGAGTACGAAGGACTTGGCCAAATTCCCAACATTTCCTAACCTTGTTAACGTGGAAAATGATGCGACGCTGGGGAAGCAGAACTGTGCAGTTGGGCATGCGTACAAGAGGAGGATTGAAAAGATCTGTAGGAGTGTCAACCTGGTTGGGCAGGCAGTGACAACGATTGTCCAAGCGATCGGACAAGACCTTGCACTGGTGTCGAAGGACAGCTGTCAAGTGCAGGCAATCATTTCCTCGCTGAGTCAGCAGTTGGGTATGATGACCCAATTTCAGCGCTCGTCAGCCACATTCCTCTCATTTACGGCTTCGGTAATTTACGGAGAGTCGCGAAGCGTCACAGGTGCTCAGGCGGAGAATCGAGAGAAAATGAAGAGCCTTCAGGGGAAGGTGGCTGGAATGGGCCAAAACGTGGAATCTCAACAGGATGAATTTCGTACACTAACAGCTCATTTACTAACGCTTGAACAACCAATCAAAATGCTCTACAACCGACTAGTGGAAAATCGAGATCTCTTGAATGAATGGGAGAGTGCAACACAGGTGAGAACAAAATTCACGATTGCAGTATGGTGACAATGGTGGTCTGCTATTTTAACATTTTGAATTTCATCATAACGACCCTTACTAAAATTACTTTTCCGTACACGCACCTAGCCGAGCCCGGAAATTTTTTGATCAAGATTTGACCACAAGGTACACTGCTTAGCATTTAGTTCTTGCCAGCGTTAGATGATCACTCTTAGATATTTGTTGTGTGTAATAATTTTGTCTTTCTGTGTTTAACATGTTAGGATATTAAAGACGTCTCCAGGAGCGCCATCAAGGCGGGTACGCACGTGACCAAGCTGCGAGAGTCCTGGCAGCGCCTTCTACATAACCGAGCCACTCGCAGCTTGACCTACAATGACGAGCAGTTTCACATTTTGGAGAGAATCAAAATGCAGGAGAAGGCTAAAGGGCTCACCCTCCTTCTAAACGAAGAGTGTCAGCTAGTAATTGTTCGTATGACAGAAGTCCTCTCTGATTGGTACAAAAGGGCCAAGGCGGCCTTCATCCAGACCGAAATCTTGGTCAAGGACATGAGTCAATTTGAAGAGAACCTTCACCAGTTCCTTGCTCAACTAACGGAGATGGTGGAGAACTATCAAACGGATCTGGAGGGGATCAACCTGGGAGTAAAGCAATTAGAGCACAGTTTGTCCTCCGGTGTCGATAGTTTGGTCGGTGGAGGCCTGGACACGCACTTGATGTCCAGTCAAACGAGCCTTGACACTGGGATCCAATCTGGACTCGATAAGGTCAACGAGGTCAAGAGCAACGGGACACATAACCATAAGTCCTTCAGTCGAAAAGACTACGTCCGTACCTTCAACCGGGGCCTTCATGAACTGACAAACGTTCAGGAAGAGGTCTGGACAATACTCAAAGAGAACGCTGAACTTGTGAATCAGTTCCAGACGCTGACGCTGTCCCTACTCACGCCGCCAGAAACTGCCAGCTCCTTTGAACAACACTTGACGAAAGATAGCATCATGTCGATTAAGTCTTGTGATGAAATCTAATTAAGCTCAATCTGACTCAACACTCAAATCAAATTTTATTTTAAACGCATTTTAAATTATGAGCCTGTTGACACTTATATTAAGTAATGTAAAATTAGTAATTATCTTAATAACTACCGTGTGGTCATCCTGCTAAATTTAAAGTTTTGAGAGCAGTTTTATACCATCCTGTATTTTGCCTACAGTAGAAATGGAAGGCTGGGAATGGGAAATCATGATTCATGAACTTGGAAATTTTATTTAGCAAATGACCACACGGCGTTAGCACAGTAGAATGTTTGAATATGAATTGGTATGTGGGCGGACTTAAGCGTAACAGTCTGAGAGGTTATCCTGAATTTATTGAATGGATCATGATTTTTATTTTAGATTCATTCTCAAAGAAATTGCCTATTTGAAAAACAGTCCCAAGAGGGGAATGTTCGCTTTATCGGGGCTATCGATTTACAAAATAAAATTTTAACTGTTTCTCGAAAACAAACGTAGCTCATTTTATACGATTTTGATGATTCCAGGAACCCTCCAGCGGGAGAGAGTTTTTCCAGGATTTTGTTTTTTCATCTCGCTGGAAGTCCAGCAGAGCCGCTCCGAACGTGACCGACTTTTTGGAGCGGCACGTGCAGAGCCTCTGCTGCTGCACGTTTAGCCTAAGCTGAGATCATTTTGAATTGATTGTAGCTTGGGATTACCTTCCGAAAAACCTACTTTCTCCATTCAAAGAGAAAGTTGCGATGCGGAAGACACGGGCGTGAGCAGAAGGGAGAAAGTTGCTTTGAGTCGCTCAATGATTTCTCCGTGTCCCCTTTCCTGGTGAAAGTCAAAACAACCCAGCAGCAGGAACTTTCTCCAGGAAAAAAAACAAGTTTCGACCAGTTTTCAAAAGCTTCCAGCACAGTTCCCCTTCAAATTATAATTAGTCCCTTTTGAAAATTTTGGGCGACAAGTTGGAGGAGTCAGGACCGCGGCTCGTACTGGGAGTAGTCCATATCTGTGCGTCGCTGCTCAAGCGGTGGTCAATGCAGTTGTGGCCCATGGAGACGAACCGTGGTTGCTCGGAAAGCAAGAGGAAGCCCCTCCAACTGCTCACTGGGTTCTTTGGACGGAAGGCACGGCGAGCCGAGAGTCACGGTCACGGTGGCGGTGGACTGGACCATCACGGGAGCCGTGAAACGATTGGTTGGCTGAGTCATAACGAGGACGAGGACGACTCGGAGGGGGAACTGCTCCAGATTCCCGAACCGAGAGAGGCGCTGCACTCGCCCTACCATGCGAGAACCATTGACCAGGACATGGAACACTTGCGTCTGTCACGACAGGACAACCCTTTCTTGCTCGAGGTAACGATTCAGCGATTTTCGTTTCCGATTTAGACTCACGGAGAAAGTCTTTGTGGCGAAAGTCGTTCTTGATCGCTTTCAATTTCCTGAAATCTTTTTGTAATTACATTTCAAAAAGCCCTAAAATAACGTTGTTTTTTTTTCGAAGAGCCGCCCAATTGATTTCATTCAATTTTGCAAGCATTTAATTTGGTTAGAATCTACCACAAATGAAGCCGAACGTCAAATTCGCTCAGGGTGAAGTAACTGTTTCTTACTGTACTAAACCTTACCTAAAATTTGGATTAACGAATTTAGATTTGGAAAATATGCAAATTTTGTATGCAAGAATTGAGCCTCTGAAGAAAACGGAAATTAGTTACTTCACCAAGAGCCAACATAATGAAATTTATTTGCTACTATCACTGTCTACGAAAAAACGAATTCCTGGAACCAAGAAATGTATCCATAAAAAAAACTTAAAAAAACGTTTTTCATTCAAGCTATTATGCATTCCTGAATGATCTTATTTAAAAAAGGTTTTGGCGAGCAGAGAATGCTTGTACGAGAGCAGTGAGTCATTGTACGAGGAGAAACACCTAATGTCAAAGGTTCGAAAAATAAAAATTCATTAGTATTGGCAGTATAAACTCCGCCAAGGAATGCTGACTGAAATAATGCTGGGGAATGCTTTGTAGGAAAATTTGAGTCGAACTACTGCGGAGCATCCGCTGACGCTTTCCGAGGTCCACGCTCGGCTCGTCCGAAGTCCACCCCCTGTCATGTGGACACGGAGTCGAAACTCAGAGCCATCCTTCATTCACATGATTCAGGGTAACGGGAAGGCGGACTCCATGTTCCAGTTCCCACCGGCACAGTCCCACTCACAGTCCGACAAAATCAAGCTCCACAAAAGTACAAGTCCAGGGACGTGCTCGGACACGTCGTCACAGACGCACGGGAGACACGGCGGCGGTCGTTTCACGGATTCCGCCGTGGAGGCACTCAGCGGCCGCTTCAACTTGTCACCACAGCCTCGGAGGCGGCCCCAGGACAAGCTCTCCAAATTTCTGGGCTGATAATCGCTGAAAAGCTCAATACTCGAGCAAATCAAAAGAAACGTGTGCCACAGCACCAAGAACAAATTAGGCATTCTAACCGGTCACTTAAACTCTTTGCTTCTCTAGGAATTAATTTTGAGTCAGGGTTATTAACTGTGAATGGATGAAAGGACCGTGCGGCGCAGAATGCTTTTGCCTTTTAAATAACCACAAGGCTTTTAATTATTGAACGAGATTAATTGTTGTTGTGCTAATTAGTTGATTTGAAGCGCTTTAGGCTAATATTAGGTCTCTAGCAATCAGTGTATCCGACTCGTGACCGAGGTCCATATAATTGTTTTTAGATTTTCGAGAGAAAGAAATTGCAAGTGAGACCCTGTGCAGGCTCCAGGGTGTTATTCTGTATTCGTTGTGCGCTTGCGTATATCTGAGAGTTGTACACTCAATTGTGCTGGTTTCTCACCATTGAGGGCGTTATCCAAGTAATGTACTTGTAACTTAGATTTAGTTAAGTATTGTTAGCATTACTCCTGCCTTTCTGTTTATTTTAATAAACATACGTAACCAAAGTGGATACCTGTAGATGTACTGTGCAAATACTGAATGTTAGACTAGAGTTTCGTGTCGTATCCTTTAGGAGTGAATATGAATGCTTTCATGTCATCAACATCACGTTTTAGTTAACTTTTTCAAAATACTCTTTGCTGTTGACTGGATCAGGCTTGATTGTTGGTTTGTCTGGAGTCCAATTGGCTGGGCACACTGAAAGAGTACAAAATTATTTTTGAACTTGATGAAATTAATAGCGATATAATGTTATTATTCAAAAACCTTCGCCATGCTTGTCGACGAATTGGAAAGCTTTGACCAGCCTCAACGTTTCCTCGACACAGCGTCCGACAGGGAGATCATTAATAGTGATTTGCCGAACAATCCCTTTGGGGTCAATGATGAAAAGTCCACGAAGAGCCAATCCAGCATCTTCCACCAGGATCCCATAATCACGTGAGATCGTCTTATTGTAATCCGAGAGAAGCGGATAGGCCAACTCCCCGATACCGCCACGCTGAAATACAACAATGTAAATTGAATTAAAAATGAAAACTAAAACGTTTTTGTCTGTGGTCACCTTTTTCTCCAAGTTCATCCAGGCAAGGTGAGAAAAATGTGAATCCGTGGAGCAGCCCACTACTTCCGTATTAAGCTTCTTGAATTCATCCATTTTATCACTGAACGCTATGATTTCGGTTGGACAAACGAACGTACTGGATCGATAATGAAACGCGAATTCAACATTGTTCTCAATGAAATTTCATCACGAACTTACAAATCCAATGGGTAGAAAAATAGAACCAAGTACTTTCCTCTGAAATCAGCGAGCTGAATGTCTTTGAATTGCATGTTGGATACTGCTGTTCCGCGAAAGTCCGGTGCCGGATGTTGAACCCTAGCTGCCAGCAGCTGGGGGCCTAATAATTGTGACGAAAGGTCAGAGGTCATATTATATCATTATTTATCATATCATACAGAGGTTATTTTACTTTTTGACTCACACAATGAGAAGTTACGCCTCACGCCAGTATTCGTCCATATCCCTGTCGTCTTCCAGAAAGCGGCATTTAGCATGTTTACCTTCATAACAAAACGCTGCTTAAAGGTCATAGGTCAAAGTGCAACAAATACAAAGAAACAACTAACAAATATTCTACTTACCGGTGTTGTGGGAATGCCGGCTTTGATAGCATTTAGCAATGTAAAGCTCGAGGAGATCATGCTGCTGAGGATTACGCAAGTACAATTCTGACCTTTGGTGCCCTATATCAAAGTAATCAATTGATTAACGTTGAAAATATCTTTTATCACACTCTGTTTACGTCTTTAAAAAAATCAATGAAATGTCAAAAATTCATGTTTTCAAAGGCACAATGCACAATAGACAAAGCAGCAGAAAGAAAGATATGAATTCTGTTTGAAAATTCCAACCCGGGAATATAATTACAAAACATTTTAGAATTTAATTTAGAGAATTAGACGGTAATTTTAGAATTTCTAATTAATTGGTTAAGGCCTTAATTAATTTTGATTGTTTAAGTTAATCGTTACAGTTGTGTATGGTTGATTAACCAACTCACCTCAATCATTTGTAAATTTCAAGTGCTCAGAAATGTTTCATGCTCTAATTACCTAAAGTGCGTCGAAAAGGTGTGGTGTTGTGGTAAATCTTTGTTTACCGTACAAAAGCAGCAGCTGTGGAGGAGGCGTTTACTAATTCACATTCACAGAGTAATTGCTAATTGTGGTTAATTGGTGTTACGTCGTTACCAGTAATTGGCATTCATACTTGGAAACTAATTGAAGAACAATTAAAGACTATTAAATCCAAGAAAAAAAAATTACCGGGAGCGATTTGTTCGGAATGATAAGCGACTATGGTAAAAGTAACCAAAGTGGTAATTTGTGGACAGAAAGCCATAGGAAAAACGTCATTACTCGAAGAGCTTCTTTATGGAGCTTATGCAAATCAGGTACATTGAATTAATCGAGGTTAGCCTGCAGAAATTGTGGCTTTTAAAAAGTAAAGTGCTTTTCTTTTCATTTCGATATCTCTGAAGGACCTGTTGCCAACGGTGGAGGACATCTACGTTGCCTCCGTGGACACTGACCGTGGAACGAAGGAGGTTCTACGGCTGTATGATACAGAGGGCCTGGACGTTGGTCTTACTGGAGAAATACCAAGTCTGAAGCCCTACTATGTCACTGTGGATGCTTTCGTCCTGATTTACAGAATAGATTGTCGAACTTCCTTCGATTTACTGGATGTTGTACGGAAGGACATAGAGAGAAACAGAGAGAAGCGAGAGGTAGGGACGCATGCGCTTGCAAGTTAATGAAAGATTATTATTGTGGAACGGAAGTTCCGTTTCTTGATGGAACGTTAATCAATTGCCCGTGTTTTCAGATCCTTGTCATCGCTGTAGGAATTTTGGGCAAAAGTAATGAACGTCGACAGGTGGACCCTTCATTGGCCACTGGCTGGGCGAGTCGAGAGAAGCTGAGGCACTTCGAAGTATCGTTCAGCGACCGAAGGAGCCTTGTTGCGCCCTTCATTTATATTGCCTCCAAACTCAATCCACCTCCTGTCAAATCCTCCTTTGCTCCTCTGGGCATTGGAACAAAAAAGCCTGTCAAAGACCCTTGACCTTAAAAGAGCCAAATATCCTTGACCTTTCGAAGTAGTCCAGGCCGAGGAGAACCAATCGATTTACAAGATGCAATGCAAGTGTCATAATATCCCAACATGTTACCTTTTAAAAATCGCCTTGAACCAGTGTTAAGCAGTTACCCAATTGTAAACCCCATATTACCTCAACTGCCAAACTGCAATAAACATTATTTAAGAAGTTTTTACGATAAATCATTCCAGGGCCGTTCTTACAATTAATTATCTTCCTAGATCTTTCTAAATCATGATAATAGTACTTGGTAATTGAATAGTTGAATTTCAATTTGCTAATTGCTTAGTTAATCTGTATTAATTAGTTTAGTTATTTTATTATTACCACAATTAGTCATTAGTATTCGCTAATGATTAGTGTATGTGGAATTTAATTTGTGATTAATGCGTAAAAGCGCGTAAAAGTGGCGGGAATAAAATGAAAAAGGGTTAAAATAAAATACAAAAATTGGTTTCTTCTAATTTTACATTTTAATTTGTTTTGGTGTTGACTGCTGAATGAAGTTGTCAATTAAACTCTAATTTGTTAATTAAAACGTTAATTACTAATTAAACCTGGCTAATTTGTCTATATCGATGAGTTAGACGAAATTTATGTACATTAGGCCTAGGCACTCGTCGGTTAACTTGGAACTCAAGGTAAATTAATTAGGTAAAGGAATAATTATGTACCGCACGATTACCCCAAGCAGCGTGTTCCTGGATGACAGCGGTCCACGGCCACTTCCGTCCTACTTACGCCAACCGCTGCCACCTCCGCCAGAGGTAAGGTCAGAGGTCAGCGTCGGATTTTTAATTATTAAATTTCACTGTCATTTTTCATTTGTACAGGAAACGGTACGTCCTTGCGTCCCTGATGTTTCACTCATTTTTGGACTGCCCTTGGATAGGCAGCAGAAGGGAACAACCCTTCCAGTCCTTCATACGAACAACCAGGATGTCGCCCACCAGCCGTGGAGGTCAGATCCGCCGGGGCACGAAAAACAGCCTTCAACTACGACTTCCAATCCGCCCTTCTCCTCGAATATTGGAATGGAGAATTTGATTCGTGAATTGATTGGACTCGTCAAGCAGCAAAGTATTAAAATTGAAGGGATTGAGGACCAACTTCAGTCGCTCGTACAATTGCAGAAGCAGAAAGTTGAAGTAGGCACGCGCAAGGAGGTCGGTATTCAAACAGAAGTTGTGGTTTCCAGCAAGCCAGATCCAAAGAGGCCAATTTTGCCAGCATCAGCACCATACGAGCTGCCAAGAAGAGTTGACATTGAAGAATTGAGAAAAGACGTTTCTCCACACAATACGCAAGATTTTTCGAAGATACTCAAGGAACTTGACCTGCCGATAACTGCCGAACAAAGCATTTACTCCGTCCACAATTCATCCCCTCACGTGGACATGCCGGAATTCACTGAACATAATAACGGGCCATTAAACAAAAGGTGAGTTAGTCGTTGGTTTTCGTTTATGTTTAATATGTGGGACTCCATCGCTTCTTAAAAACGTAAACGCGGTGGAAGACTAATTTTAGCAGCTCATGATCTTTCCGATTGTTTTAGCGAAGTAGAAAACAGTCCCGGAATTGGTCCCAGTATTAGTGAGTACGGATCTTCCGATGACGATGAACCCGAAATTCAACCGACGGTTACGTACTATCGCAACGTTCTGGGCAATGTAAATCGCCTACTTGAAAACCATTCGAATTCGCCACGCCTTCCGAAACTACGAACCAGGAACGGAAATTCCACAAATGGAGGGCTCCGTTCACAAGAGGAAATCAATCGTGCTAATAACAATTTACTGATACAGCAGTACGATTTTTATTTTGAAACAGCTTGTGCAGTAAAAATGGGTTTGTCTTTAGTTTTTGATTTGTATACTTTTCCGCTACGCTTTTAGAAACGTGTACAACTCCATTTTTATTCCAAATTCGAACGGAAATTGCACTGGCGAAGGAGGTAACGAAAGACAAGCTCCAGAACCGCTCCCACGGAACTTTCTACCAGTGGAAGACTCGCAAAAATACCGTTGGAATGGGGCAGTTAATAATAGTAAGCAGCAATTAAAAATTGGCTCAATCGCTTGAAAATATCGTTGATGAACAGTTTACATATTTGTTTTATTCCAGACACGGACACCACGGTGTATGGAATGTCATCCGCCAACCTGTCCTTTGCCACTCGAGACTATTTGGAACGTCACGGTCTTAACAGTGGAAACTCTCGACAACAGCATCAGCATCATGCCACAAACGGTCGAGCAACAAATCGAGCTCTGGAACCGGCTTGGCATAATCATGCAAAATTTTGCTGAATGAGCTCAACTTTCATTTTGATACTTCCGACACTTCGTAAAACTTTGATATTTTAGAATTTAATATTATTATTCAATGATGCAGTTTTCAATTCATATTCAATTCATAGTACCTTTGAATTTTTTACGAGAACCGTATGCCTATCACGGTTAGTGCTAATGTTCCTTTTTTTTAATTGTTCAATGCCTCAGCTCAGTGATTCTTTTCTAAATAAATATTCATCTCCATTTTACGTTGAATGAAATATTCACTTCAACATTGGGTTATGAAAAATGGGAATGTCATCATTCTCATTTTTACAATGGTGAAACGTCCTTAAAAGCAATCATTCATGCTTTGCTTTTAAGGGCATTTTGAGCACCACCAAAAAAAAATTAAGCCTAGCTTCATCACTTTTTGCCCTCATTGTTGTTTTTATTTACGTGTGGCATTGCGTGGCCACTTCCATTGAGATCTCTGTAAGCCAAATATCGCATCTTCCCAAGGCCAGCAACTCTTTTTCATGCTTCACGACTTTGGCAGAATCGGAGTCGCGTCGTGGTTGCTAAACAACCAAGAAGTAACAATATAATACTTGCAAGCATCAGCAGTTCTCCCTCGGGTCGAATCCTCCTATTGTTTAGCAACAACAAGTGATTTATCTGTTCCGAATTTTACCGAGTTGACAATATTTTTTACAATTTTATAATCAACTTAATTGGATAAAGTGGAGCAGTTTAGTAAACAGACTTGTAAATGCTAAATAATTAAAAATACTGGATGATTTAACTTTAGTTTTCAAAAATTCAAGTTGTGTTGAAATCTTCCTTTGAAATTGGATGGATGATTTTCCAAGTTTTTGTTTTTCGTGATGAATTTATTGGATCATGCCCTACCAACCCACCGACTCCGGAGACTTCAGTGGTTTAGGTAAAATAATTGCTTAACTTTAACTGTTTATTTTTAAATTAATTGTTGTTTAACTTACTTACTCTTAAATCTCCTATTTTAAGTGTTCAGCATTATTATAATGAGTTTAATACTTATTATTTTGCATTTGGAGTTTGGATTCACACGTTTATACGAAGCGTCTTCGACGCGAATTTAAAAACATTAAATAGTATATTATAAAAGTTTTAGTTAAAAGATTGAATAAAATTTCTAAAAGAATCGAATGAGTCAATTTCTGAAGGTTTTTAGAAAAACTTCTTTTAAGATTGCACACCTTTTGATTTAGAACAGCTCATTTAAATTAAGTTTCAAAAAAAAAAACAAAGATGCGCTTCGAGTCAAGCGCATGACCCAAAGCGTCGCTAATTTGTGATCTGCTGCTGTTCTCGCGCTTTTCCAATATTTTCTGCTGCTCTAACCTCTTTGGAGTTTAGTCGATACAGATTCGTCTGCAAAATAACACCGCAGCGTTCCTTCCGGAAGAGTGAAAGCGTGATTTTTTCTTAGAAAGTAAAACCAAGAGACAATGCAGTTTTCTTGGAACTGGAAAGCAGCTGAATTTTATTGATTCAGGTTCACGTTCGCTGGAAGCGGTGAAAACGCTGAAAATGCTACGAATAGTTTAATGATCCAGGAGCAGTTCTTAAGCAAATATCAGTCAGCTTTCTAAGCAGTATCCAACGCTTTTTTCTTACTGTTGTCAAAATAATGGTTTTCGTTAGTTCTTCAGAGCGGAAGTCACTTCTTGACCTTTCACCTCTCCATCGAGCTTCGCTGGAGAGTGCCTCTGACCTCTATGCCATTGACAACGGTGAGTTTCTCCAACAGAACGAACAAAAAAAAATCGCTGAATCCAGATTCCAAATGGGAAATTGATAAGTGCTATTACCCCTAATTGCGGTTTTCATTTCACTGAAAGCATTCGCTTGGGAAATTAATTCTCATTTCCAGACCATTTTCCAGTAATTAATGGGCGTGGCTTGCGGTTTAATGGGCGTGGTTTATTGTTTCAGTGGCCTTCCAGAGGGTGCGGAGTCATTTAGACTCGCTGGATGGAAGTACGGATACGATTTTCCTGAAGAGCCTCATGGACTCCCCGATTCTTACGCATCTCATAAAAGTACGTTTTTTAGAAAAGGAAATTTAGAACAAAAATTTAATGGCTTCTCTCCAAGTATCGCTGGATCGTAAATACTGAGAAGCATCCTAGTCGTTAGCCACTGGAATTCAAAACAAAAGTTGTTTTAAATCCTCTTTTAAGACAATCATTCTTCCCAAATTTTAATTACCCATCTGCTCAAGCTCTTTAAAAATTTATTTTACTGGGGATCACGTAGGCGTTTGATGCGATGACGAGTAGTTATTATTGTTATATGTGTGCGTAGGCTGGTTGTGGCCGCAAGACGCGTTTTAGTTTCGTTCAAGTGACAGGCAAATGGGGTTGCATTGAATTGACTTTGCCTCATCAGCCCCGGGTCAATTCTTTCATGATTAACAGGTTACTCAAGGGACTAATGATGATATCCTCAAATTGTTCCCAATTTTTAGCGCTTTGTAGATTTACATGGAACAGTTACGTGCTACTTTTTCATTAGTGAAAGGTTTTTTTTTTTTTGGTAATTGCTTCTTTTGCTCCACGCTTTCTTTCTTCCAAAATGAAACCTACTTGCATCCTTGAGTATTTTGGTTTATGACGCTGAAAATAGAGAAACGCTACAGGTATTGATTTTCAGCGAACTTTAATTAAATTAGAGACGTTTAAACTTTAAACCTAAACTTTACGTAGTGTTCTTTGAAAACTTTTCCTTCGTAAAAATGTACCTCAATTCAACCTCAACCAGAAAACTTTGATTGAGGAAATGGATAACATTAGACTAACTTGTTGGCTGCTAATAATATGGTCACCTGCTAAACTTGAAACTTTGAATTTTATTATTTTCCCTTCACCGTGCTATTTTGACTGTGATTATAATACAGAAACTCAAAAGAAAGGGAAATTGTTAGGTTACAAATTTTAAAGTGAGCAGATGACCACACGGTAGCTGGGGATGGTGCGAAATCAATGTGATATGAATATTTTAAGTATAAACCCATTCTTTTTAAATATTAAAAAAAAAACATAATTTAAAAAAAAATTTGAACTTGAGGATATCCTCATTGGAATTGCTGGCTACTGTTAGTTATCCAACTTGAAAAGAATTTGTTGGGGATGGGCTGAGCGCGTGTTGAGTGCGTTAACAATAGAGCTGTTTTTAAGGGGTTGATTTGCGCAACAGGTATAACAAGATCTCTTGGAATAGGTGTATAAAGGAAAAAAAAAACACCCTCAGCGACAGGTAAAAAAAGCACAATAGAAACGGGAAAGTAATCAGCAGGTGTGGCAAGGAGATTTTGTTCAGGTGAAAATTTCATTAAAAGTGAAAATTGTGAACGATTTGTAAAACATTGTGATAGTAAAATTGTAAAAAACGCTTTGGGTTTTACACAGAGCGTTTTTGAATTTTCTTCACGCTTTGCAAGGAGAAAGGTAAAATTTATTTTGAGAGCGAAGATAATACGCCTCTGCTAAGAATAGGACAAGAATAGCGTCTCTGGAATTTAAAATCAAGCGAGAAACTTGACGCTTTTGTTTTATTTGAATCGCTGAATTTCTTGACTTGGCATTAACCAACAACGCTTTAAACCCTCCTCAAGCATATGAACTCATCATCACCTCCATTTCTAATTATCCGTTCCTGGCAGCGTGCCAGTCTATTAGGATTCTCAAGTGTCAGAGTCCTGCACCTCCTTGACGAATCGCTGTAATTATTTTCTACAGCCCATTAGGATTTCCAAGTGTCAGAGTCATGCGCCGCGATTAAACATATCAATTACTTTTTTTTACAGGTGCAGGACAGGCTTGAGGAGGACAAGCTCCAGGGGCTGCTTCCAGTTAGCGTCGACAATTTGGATCTGCTCAGCGAAATTTGTCAGCGATTTGATCGCTCCTACCGTCGAGAGGGAAAAGAGCTGAGTTCTATTCTGAGAACGCACAACTTTAAGGTAACATCATCCCTAAATCATGTCACGGAGTCTTAAATCTTGAGCTTATCTTAATGGAATCGCTTCACATGACGGCAACTTTCGTTGGAATCGCTTCACATGACGGCAATTTTGTTTTCTGGCTCGTGAATTTGATTTGTTAGGCCGTTCTAGACGCGCACGATCGAATTGCCAAGGAGCTTTCAACAGGGAAGAAGGAGAGTGAGGCGGAGTCGCCTTGGGAAGAATTCCAGCCGATTAGTAGTTCCGGCGCTGCGAAGATGCCAGCGATCAGGAAGGAAACAGCGATTGAGGAAGTGTCATCCGGCCCTGTCGTCTACGCTCAGCCGATCCGAGTCATCAGTCTCAGGAAATCTCCGGGACAGCCCTTGGTGAGGGAGTTTGGATCGCTGCCAGCTAATTGGATGACATTACTTTTACTGTCGCTGATTTTCAGGGTGTGACGGTCGAGGAGAATGAGTCAAATCTCGTCGTGGCACGTATTCTCAGCGGAGGATTGATTGATCGATGTGTAAGAACCCTTGAACAAATCAATTTCGTCATTACTCAAGCGCTTGTCCAGAAAAGTCCTGAAAAACATAGAATATATATAATCTCAATCGCTTTAGTGGTATTTGAGGTCGCATGACGCTGCTACGTTGCGCTCCCTGACGCTACTGCTAAAAGTCATTTCCAAACTAAGCGAAGTTTTTAAACAGTTTCTAAAAAAAAGTTCTGAAAAAACAATCGCGCTTTAAGTAGCAATTGGCTTTGCGTGGAACTGCTTAGGTGGCAAGCCCTTATCCAAGAAAGCCCTAAAATTGTCTAAAAAGTCCATAAAAACGTAGAATCTCAATCGCTTTAGAGGTAATTTTGAGGTCTTCTGACGCTGCTAGGCTGTGTTCCACGACGCTTCTACGAGTCCTTATTCCAGTAAAGCCCTACCATTTACAAAAAAAAACATTGTCCTAAAAACAAGAAATCTCAAGCGATTTCGGGGCAATTGGGATTGCGTTTTGTTGGTTGGCTGTGTTCAATGACGCTGCTACAAAGTAAAATTCCAGGAAATTCTTAAAAACAGTTGCAAGAAACATAGCATTTCAAGCGATTTAGGACCAATTGAGGATGCCTGGCGCTGGAAGGCGATGTTAAATTAGCAATTTTCAGTACTAAATTGGAACAGTTTTGAATGTTTTGTGCCTGGAAGAACGCTGGCGGTTTTTTGTGACTATTTTTTGTTTTGTTTTGAAGAAACTGATGAAAATCGGGGACGTAATTCTGGAAGTGAATTCAGTTCCAGTGAGGACGCCGCAGCAGCTCCAGGCGGAAGTGGCCAAGGGCCGTGACAAATTACAGTTGAAAGTCGGAGCACCAACGGAAGACAAAGCGCAACAAATTTCTGGACAGGTAGGACTTGGTCCCAGTTCGCATGAAACACAGAAAACGCTTGTAAGTTGTTCAAATAAGATTTTTCAAAAAGTCAAAACACATAAATAATCCAACACTTCTGTTCTAAATGTTCTCAACTTGAAAAATGCTTCTCTTCTGGCCTCTTGGGAATTTGTACCACGCTCTTTCTCACTTTATTACTTTTTCGTGGGGTCGTTTTCGCAGTAATCTTGACGTTAAAACGCTGTTTTCAGTGCTTTATGAGGGCGCTGTTCAGTTACGACCCTTCTATGGACACGCTCCTACCCTGTACCGAAATTGGCCTTGGATTCACGACCGGTGATATTCTACAAATCGTCGACCAGTCTGACCCAAATTGGTGGCAGGCCAAGAAGGTCCGAAAGAAATAAAAACCGTTGAAATCGCTGAAAAAGTTGTTTCAAATTTTAACCTAAAATTGTCAAATCTTGACACGTAGATTGGTGAAAGCACCGTGGGACTCGTTCCATCTCGTGAATTGGAGGAACGCCGTGCAGCGTTTGTCCGCCCAGAGGCTGACTTTGTGCATTCCATTGGTAAACAAAAGTTTAAAAATAAAACGTTGATTTTGAAAAAAAAGCATTTGCGAACTTTTCTGAAAAGTTTGTGAATCTTTTTAGGAATTTGTGGAACCCGGATCTCTCGCAAGAAAAAGCGAAACGTTTATGCGACCAAAATGAACTCAGACTACGACAAGGCTGAACTGTCGCTTTACGAAGAGGTGACAAGGATGCCGCCATTTAGAAGAAAAACGTTAGTTCTCGTCGGAGCCAACGGTGTGGGAAGAAGAACGCTGAAAAACAGGCTCATCAATTCCGATCCAAACAAGTTTGGGATGATTACTCAAAGTAAGCTTGCGCATGCGCTGAACCTAAACGCTAAAATACTGTTCGAGCATAGCTTAAAATATTGGATTTCCTCGAAAAGAAAATGTCAGGCTTCAAAATGTCAAAATTCGAATAATTTAAAAGAAAAAAACGTTTACTAACTTGCAGTCACATCACGCACACCGTTGGAAGGCGAGGAACAGATGAACATGTACAAGTTCATCTCGAGGGAGGACTTTGAGGACGGGATACGGAAGAACGAGTGGCTGGAATTTGAAGAGAAGGAGGACAACTACTACGGCACGTCCTTCGCCGCCGTGAACGCCGTGATTCGTCAAGGGAAAATGGTCATAATTGACTGCAGTCCCACGGTCCTCAAGATCCTCCACAGTTCCCCCGAGTACATGCCCTACGTCGTCTTCCTCGCCGCTCCCGGGGCGGACCGTATCCAGGAAGAAGAGGACTTTGCACGACGGCACGGTTACTCCTCCCGAAGCTTGGCCTTTGACCGCATGAGTTCCATCCGCTACAGCTCGCGAAGGGCCCGGACCCTTGAGTCCATTGCCTCCCTCTACGAGGACGAGGATTCACGGCTCACCGTGGAGGAGAGCCAACGACTTCAGCGCCAGTATGGAGCCTACTTTGATCTCGTCGTGGTCAATGAAGACTTTGACGCGACCTTTCGTCGCGTGTCCCAGGCCCTCGACTCCCTCAGCACCGACCATCAGTGGGTTCCCGTGACATGGGTCTACTGATCATGTCAAGGGCCAGTCACCGCACATGTACAAAAACGAATTCCACGGCGACAAAGCAGTTTCTAATTTATACCTCGGACCTTTAACCGCTTTTTTTAATCTTTCACTTTTGATGCTACTCAGGGCAACGACCAACATCTTTTGCAATAAATTGTTGTCAATTGACCAAAATCACCCGTTTTTCAAGTGATTTCACTTTTATTTCAAAATTTGAAGGCGTGTCCGGAGCGAGCTCGATTCTTTGAGGTCATAGGTCAATTTCTAAATTTTTAGGCAAGGATGTCTGGTAAGAAATGCTATCTTTGACTTTACAATTTCCTAACTACAATATGCCATGAAAATTCTCCAGCGCTAACAGCGTTCTTGTTCCAGGCCCCACGTGTAACTCTTCGTCACCGAAACAGAAAGAGCTAACCGGAACGCTGATAAGGCTTCGGCAGCAGAAGGAAGAGCTCGAGGTCAAGCTCAACGGTCAATCGTGCAAGCCTGACCCGGCCGAGGAACAGCTCGAGGTCAGCAAGTACATGCTCGCTGACGCCACGGACAAGGTCGAGCGGCTCAAAGCAGCTAAGGCCGAAATGGAGGGCCGAATTCAGTGTCTTCGAGGCCGGTCAGCCGAACGGTCAGGTGCTATCGAAACGCTGGGACAGTTCGCCGAAGCGGAAAAAAGCAAGCTCCGCGGTGAATTCGAGGAGGTGACAAAGGTCCTGCAGGCAGAGACAGAAGGCAGGATTAACGCTCAGAGCCAATTCGAGTCACCAGACGATACTTGCCCTTTGACCTATGACAATGACACGGCTTCACCCGAGCCACCAAATCCATTTCATGTGAAACATTATTAATTATCCAAGCGATTTCTCAAGCGCATCCCTCAAGCGTTTTATCTCAACAGGTTGACCCACCAGCCTACTCATATCCATATGATGCCACCGTGGAGCGTCCAGCGCGCTACCTCCGAGAGCACATGCGCAACAACCCCGTTCGCCCAATACCCTTTCCAAATGATGCCATGGACGAGGCTGAGGCCTTTGGGGGAAGCTGTTCCTATAACCCACCAAATTAAGTGTTTTTTAAATGATACTTCAAACGCTTAAATTAGGCACGTATTGGTCCAAAAATCAAGATTATCAATTACGCGCTAAATTGAGTAAATTGATCGATTCTACAAAATAAAATCCTCATAAACATTTTTTTTCCTGAAATCTTTTGTTTTAAAAAATGAGCATTTTTTGAATGACACCTCTTTCATTTTCTAAAAATAAAATTTAAAAGCTAAAATCTAAAGAACGAGATAAACTAAGATTTTAGTTGAGTCATAAACCCACAGAAAATTCTAAAAAAAAATGCTTTGAAAGCGCTTTATCGATGTTTACTTTGACTTTTACAACAACACTTGATACACCAAAGGCGCAAATAAAAGATTATGACACTTACTTCAAGTGGCCAAGGGCGCTTAAGCGATTTTTGATATGCTAAAGCAAGGATTCTCTAGCGAAGAGTTTATGATTATAAAGAATAAACCGTGGTAAAACGGTCAACCAAGTAGCGGAATTAAGTCTGAGTACGACATTAGAAAAATATTAGAATCAT